>CAMZMU010000117.1:93468822-93579306 GCA_947311845.1 Poa pratensis | reverse complement strand
TAATGGTTTGAAGTTAGAGGGCTTTTCTGCAAAACTGTCAAATTAAATCTAAATAGAAAATCATTTTTCACGCGGGCGCTGACTGGATCTGACGTGGCTGCTGACTGGGCGCTGACTGGATGCTGAGCTGGTTAAGTGATTTAATCTAATCCGTTGGATCTGGATCTAAGGGCTGGAAACGAAAGATACCTCCTCGCAAAGATCTTCTAATCGTGGCCGACCGGATCAGATTGGACGGCTGACAGCCGTTGACCAAAATCGTGGCGGTGGACCTCACGGAATGGAGCTGACGGCGGTGCAGAGCCTCGGGCGTGGACGGCGGCGGGACGGTACCGGTGGTTCCTCGAGCTGGGCGAGGCGACGGAGGCGTGCGGCACTGCACGGCGAAGAGATGGCGGGGTCGGCTTCGTCTATCGCGTCCTGGAATGGCGACGTTGCGAGGATGGAGTGGTGCGGCGCCGGCGACCCTCGGGTCGACCTCGAGTTTGATGCTACGGCTGCAAAAAAAATCGAATGAGCACACGAAGAGATGCGCAAGGTCAAGGGAAAGAGAACTAGAACGGTCTCGGGGTCGGGGGTTGCTTACATCGCCGGAATAAATGAATACGGCGGCGGCCGAGGCGGGACGGCGAGCTCAAATCTGTGCAGCCTAGGGGCTCTCGGGGTTGGGTGCTTGGGGAAATGGAGAGAGGGGGTCGTGGGCTTCATATAGGATCAAACGGCGCTTTAAATGGGGCAGTAATTCGCCAGCAATCAAGAGGAGAAACGGCGCGTTTTCGGGCGAAATCTCCGGCAAGACTTTGAAGACGACCTCGCCTGACGAGTAGGGCCGCCTGTCGGTGAGGAAAGAGAGGGAGGCCGCGGAGGGCTGGAGATGGGCTGGCGCGCGCGGCTGGTTGCTGGGCTTCGGCCCATTTGGTCTTGTCTTATTTTTTTTTGTTCTTCTCTTTTTTTTCTGAAATCTTTTGTAACTTTGATTTAAACCTCCAATTGAAATCAAACCAATTTGTAGAAATTTGTAAAATCCATCTTTGTAAATATAAACTATTTGGTAACCCTTTTGCAAAACAAAACAAAATAATAATCCTAAAATATTGTATAAATGCTTAATTGACACTTTATGTCAATTTTGAAATAGGGTTTTAAATAAAATTATTTGTGGCTTATTAAAATCAAATAAAAAATACCACAAATATAATTATTGAGAAATAGCTATTTTAAACTTATTTTCAAATAAATTTAATTGAATCAAAACAAAATTTTAAAATAGAACATACTTTAATAATTTAAAACACTTTCTATTTTTCTTAGGGTTTAGTAAACTCCTAATTTGAATCATATGGTTTAATCAAACCATTTTAGAATAGACATACTTTAAATAATTGTTAGTACTTTGCAAATATGGTTTTTGGGTTTAATAATTAGCAAAATGGCTTCTATATTAGTTTCTATTATAATTAGCAAAATGGTTTTTAGGTTTAATAATTATAAGTTTAATTTTTTAGTGATTTTTGAACATTCCAAAATATTGGGATGTTACAACCGACTCCGTTTTGACCTAAAACCGCCTATAAAAATAGTCCCCCGACGTTCTCTGGAAGGGGCGCCGCAGAAACACAGAAACACCGAAACAGAGACCTGGAGCTGCAGATTGGAGGGGGAAAACTCCGGCGGGGCGCTGCGGCGTGGTCTCCATCTTCTCCAACGACTTCTCCACCGTCTCCATGATGAAGAGGGAGTACTTCCCCACTTCTAGTCTTTTTCTCAACATGCATAGAATGACCTGTTTGTTTTTATGTTGCCAAACTTTAAAAAGGGGATAATATTTCCTAAGGAAAGCCTTTTCTAGTTCTCTCCAAGTTTTAACTTCAGCAAGGGGTAATGAATATATCCACTCTTTTGCCTCTCCATTTAGCGAAAAAGGGAATAATTTTGGCATCACAATATTAGGTTCCTTAAGTTTTGCACAATACAAATGCCGGTAAAATTATTAAGATGCTCAAGACCATCTTCCATGCTCTACCGCCAAAGTGTTCCCTAGTTATCAAGTTCAACAAACTAGGACTTACTTCATAACTCTCAGCATTTATCTTAGGTGTGGCAATGGGCCTAGCAATAAATTGATCATTTGGAATGTTTGTGTAATCACACAACTTAGTTCTTTCTCCCATTTTAGCAAGTTTTTATGTGTTTTTTAATTTTTTATGCAAAACTGAAAATAAATATGCAAGACAATGACAAAACAAAATAAATTGCTTTGAAGGTAAAGATGGATAAGATGATGCTCACGTAGGTGCAACCTCCCCAAGCTTAGGTGTTAGCACAAGTTGGTGATGAAGTTGACTTGGTGAGATATCCTTGGATAAACCTTTCAGCAATGATTCCCCGGCAACGGCGCCAGAAAACAGTCTTGATGGCGTGTAGTTGACGGGAACAATATTCTGCAGAAACTTCGTATCTTCCCCTGCTACGGCGCCAGAAAGAACTCTTGATGGCCCATCACGTAGTTACATGCGTGAAAAGTAAATGGGTTAGGTTGAGACTCCAAGTGCAGAGTGTGTAGTAAGTGGAAGACGTGTTTTCCCCACGAGGGTGACTCGAGGGTTTAATATCGAACTCTTGGGGAATCAGTAGTGAAGATTTATCTTTCCTATCCTTCTTTTGGTTACCTACAAATCAAAGTAAATGTTTTGGTCCTCAACCTCACCTAGTGGTTGTCAAGCACAAGGTGTGAGAATGATATATCAAGATAATATGCAATGCAAACAAGAAATAAATATGCAATGGTGGTAAATAAATATGAAAGGATGGTGGTAGCAATGATAATGATATTTTTGGGTTTTATATGATGAATGCAAGATGGAAAAGTGTTTTTGTATTTTCGGATTTTTAAATGGCAGAAAATGGAAAAGTGGTAAAAGTTGTTGGAAAGGTGTTTCTTATGATTAAAAATGGACCGGGGTTCATGGTTTCACAAATGCACTCTCTCTTTATTAAGTGGTAGACAATGGAACACTAGAGTTGACATATGAGATGGCAACACAACAGTTTAATGACAAGTTATAATTATATGGGCATCGCGTCCTAACATAGAGACCTTTTGTTATTAGTCTCTCTTATACTCCACCAAGATGCGAACTAAATCATAACATCTCAGTAATTAAGATAACTCAGAGTATAGCAATAAGTATCATGACATGAAGTTAAAATACGAACATGCTAGATCTAGTCATGGAGTAGTGGCAATGGTCACACCCACATCTCCGGTAGCATGGTATTTCTTTTTATCCCTAGTGAGGCAAACAAAGTAAGGTAGAGATACCCAAGCGGATCGCAGAACTTTCTCTCACGTTCACTGCACTAGCCCCCCGTTACTACAACTAATGCACACGTTCCCCCTCACACGCTCTCATAAACATGCTTGATCATGACAAGTAAATAAGAACGGGGTACATAATATGCATCTACTTTCATAACTGAAACAAAACCATTGCAATCTCAAACATATATTAACTCATAAAAGATCCAAACAAAGGTATTACATAGATGACCGTAATCATGTTCAGCAGCTCATACGGTACTAATTAGTGAAGCTCGAGAGAGAGAGATACATAAGTTTACTTCCACAAACCATAGTCCAGAGGTGGACTACTCCCTCTTCATCATGGAGACGGGGAGAAGTCGTTGGAGAGATGGAGACCACGCCGGCAGCGCCCCGCCGGAGTTTTCCCCCTCCAATCTGCAGCTCCAGGTCTCTGTTTCGGTGTTTCTGTGTTTCTGTGGCGCTCCCTCCAGAACGTCGGGGGACTATTTTTATAGGCGTTTTTAGGTCAAAACGGAGTCGATGGAGGAAAGATCGACGGCAGCGGAGCTCCGAGGCCCAAAAGGAGGGGTCCCACGCGGCCAGGTACAGGGGCCGCGTGGGCTCACCTATCTTGGTCCTCGGGCCTCCTCTTGTTTGCTTACTTCGCTCCCACGCTTTGTTCCTTCAAAAAATGATGCTCGTAAATTTTCAGGTCATTTGGAAGTCGTTTGGGTCCCTGAAACATTAAAATATAGAAATAGGGTTTTCTGCCTGCGCAGGGTTAATTCCATAAAAAAATAGGAAACATATCAAATATTCCAAAAATCATTATAAAACAGTGATATAACCCTTATATGATGCAAATATGACTGGAATATAAGTAAAAATAATGCAAAGTTCATGTATGCATTTTACATGCATCAGAGACCATCTATTTTCTTCCTCGGACTTCCTTTTCGCGGATCCTTGGCTCATACGTCTTCTTATTTCCAAATATTGGGCCCCGTAAAATATTAGGTCATTTGGACGTCGTTTGGTCCTGAAAGTCAAAAACATGGAAAAATGGGTTTTCTGGTTCTGCAGGGTTAATTCCAAATAAATGGGGAAACTGTGAATTATACCCTAAAATCATTATAAAACATAAATATAACCCATATATGATGCAAATATGACTGGAAATATAAGTAAAATAATGCAAAGTTCATGTATGCATTTTACATGCATCAACATCCCCAAGCTTAACCTATACTCGTCCTCGAGTATGAAGGTGATAAAACTAACATGGACTTTGCATTTTAATACTATCAAAGTATATCAAGATGATTACTATTGCTACATGAGTCAAATGATTCATTCTTAAAAGGAGTAGCAATATGCAAGATAGTTTATGAAGTGATATCAAGTATTCAATACAAGGATGTTCAATGATAATTCACAAAGTGTAACATAAAAGAAAGTACTATGGACCACATGTATGCATAATGAGAAGAAAGAACATCCTATAATGGCCATAGAGTATTGATGAAAATCTGAATATAAAAAGTGGACACTTTGGAAAGATATATATATGAGTAGAGGTAAAGCATGAATAAGTTTCATCTAACTTCTGAACTTCTCTACTTAAGTTAATGATTGTAATGTGGTAATCCTTGGTGTCAAGCTCTCTTTCCCCTATCATAGCATCTTGAATGATTAAGTTTAAAGTGAAAGCAAATATGAGTAGTGTGCTTGACAAAGTACAGGTTGAAAGTCTCATTCCCCTTGAATACAAGTACCTACTCCATGTGTTACTCAACTTGGGAAACAAAGCAAGTTCAAGTTAAATATCATTGTAAGTAATAATAGTATCATTAAGAGCGTCAACTGGGGTACCTATTGTCCCAGGATATGGAACAAGCCCATATCAAAATGACAAGACAAACAAACACAATGAACAATCTCAACACCCTTTTTATTTAGGGTTTTTTAAATCTGTGCCCCTGGTTCCTTAGACTTGCTCACTGAACCCCATGCTCTAAATTTAGCTCAGTTTTCCCCACTCGCCTGTCTGAAACCCTCACTAAAGCCCAAACTGGACGTTTGCGTGGAGTCAAGCTTTGACCGTTAACGCTGGACCTTCTTTGACCGTTGGACCTGACGTGTGGGTCTGCAAGGAGACACGTCGGCCCAGCTTGTCTGCAACTAAAACCTGAATCGAGCTCGAGCCACTCCGCCGCCGTCGTGTCGCCTCCGCCGCCGTCGTGCGCTGTACCGTCTAACCCCACCCCCACCTTCGCCGCCGTCGTGCCCTCCTGCACCGTCTACCCCCACCCCCCATCTGGATTAAGCAGCGATGTCGGGGGAGCGCCCCCTCCGGCCCATCGACTAGGAGAGGATTGGGTCGAATCGAAGGCGGATAATTCATGGATTGGATCTGGGTAAGCATCGTTTCCTCTCTAATTGATGCGTGATTCGTTAGTTGGGTCGTATTTGACCGGTGGTCGCGTGAATCTTCCAATTTTGCTGGCCTAACTCGAACCTTTATTTTGTTAATCAATTAGGATTGATCCTGTGCTTGCTTTCGGCTGGCGGTTAAATGGATGTTAGTGTGCTACGTGGTAGAAAACCGCATTTGATACAACGATTTTTCTATCCAAAGGTGGTAGAAACCAACATTTCGTTCAAAGCTTTGCGGGATGCATTAAGCTCTCCTCATCGGGTGGACTGATGCCGATGCTGTTGAACTGAAATATTTCAGCAGTAGCGAGCTAAAATTTGTCCCACTAACTTGCGACGAGCATCTGGGATTGCTCTTCACTTTGAATGCTGAAAGGCGCTTCGTAAAATTCTTATCGAGGTGCTTCAGCCACGGGTCAATGAACGGGACAAGGGGAAGGGTGTTGGGAAATCTTCTGTCTCTGCTAATAGCGAGCGCCCCGACACTCCTTGTAGGTCGAGACCAAGCAGAGCTAGTGGTTCTGAAAGTCACAATATGCCTGCTGCCTCTTCTTGTGCCAATTCTCCTGTCGCTTCTGCAGCCAATGTGGAAGAAGATGCACAGCCAGACGAGGAAGTGCCTCGATTTGATGATGAGGATGAGAAGATGTACCCTGATCTTGTAGATATAGTCAGCCAAGAAGCAATGGAGGATGAATATCAGGAGCAACCCATCACCGGTGCTAGATTTGATGACACTGACGATGAAGAGAGGGAGGAGAACATTGACAGCTTAGTTTGTGATGAATATGATGGTGAGGACATGCCAACAATTGAGTGGAACAGGGAAGATCCTCAGCTTGCTGTCGGCACCGTATTCCAGTCGATGGTGGACTGTCATAATGCAGTGACAACATTCTGCATTCTCACTGAAATGAGTATGTGGTTCTCAGGAGTGAGCCAACAAGGTTCACTGTTAAATGCCCATACCCAAGGTGTAGATGGAGGTTGCATGCATCAAATATGTTGAGGAGCAAGTTGATTCAGGTTTGCGTATTTTAGTTTAGTGATTGATTCATTCTATTTTCAGATAATGTGTAATGTTTTCTTAATTGTACTTGACATCATTTTTTATTTTGTTTCAGATAAAAAAGAACCCACACCAACACACATGTCCACCTGGAGGGGGAGGGGGAAAGGCTAAAACAAAGCTAGCAAGACTAGGTGGGTGGCAGATGCAATCTTGGATGGTTGAGAGAAACACCAACACTTGGTCCAACAACACTCCATGGAAAGCTATTTGAGAAGTACAAGATTGATATTCCTTACATGAGGATTTTTATGCTAAGGAATTAGCTCTTGACAGGATTAATGGTTCATGGAATGAAAGCTTTCAGTTGCTTTATACATTTAAAGCTGAAGTGGAAGCTGCTAGTCCAGGGAGTGTTGTAGAGATTGACAAGCATACAGTTAAATACAAAATAAAAGGGAAGTCATTTGAGAAGGAGTGCTTCAGGAGGGCATTTGTTTGTTTCAAGGCTTGTTGGAAGGGGTTTCTGGATGGTTGCAGGCCTTATTTGGCTATAGATGCTACCCATTTGACTGGAAGATGGAGAGGACAGCTAGTAGCAGCTTCTGCAGTTGATGGACACAACTGGCTATTCCCAGTTGCATTTGGTGTGGTGGAGGCAGAGTCGGAGGAAAGTTGGGTCTTGTTTCTGCAGCAGTTGCGCAACGTTATAGGTACACCCCCAGGTTTAGCTATACACACAGATGCTTGCAAGGGTTTGGAGAGTGCGGTCGAAATTGTATTCCCTGGAGTTGAGCATAGGGAATGTATGCGCCACCTAGCCCAGAATTTCAGAAAGAAATTCAAAGGCAAAATCTATGATGAGAATATATGGCCAGCATCATACACATGCAGTGAGAGGAAGCATTGATGACGTGAAACACACGTTCGTTGGGAGACCCCAAGAGGAAGGTATGATGTAGTCAGCAGCAAGTTTTCCCTCAGAAAGAAACCAAGGTTATCGAACCAGTAGGAGCAGCAACTCTTCAGAAGGTTGTCAACGGCGCCAGAAAAATAGCTGTCGCAGGGAGTCTGGACTGTTGACGTGGAATCTGCACACAACACAATCAAACTACTTTGCCCCAACGAAACAGTGAGGTTGTCAATCTCACTGGCTTGCTGAAAACAAAGGATTAAACGTATGGTGTGGAAAATGAGTATTAAATTGCAGAGAATGAAAAAGGAACAGTTTGCAGTTTGTGGTTGTTTAATCAGTGTAAAAGAATGGACCGGGGTCCACAGTTCACTAGTGGTGTCTCTCCATAAAAGATAACTAACATGTTGGGTGAACAAATTACAGCTGGGCAATTGACGAATAGTGAGCGCATGACAATGCATATACATGACATGTTGACTACTATGATATTTAATTGGGCATTACGACATAATACATAGATCGTTATCCAACAGCATCTATGACTAATAATCCACCGCCGGGTTGTCATCCGAGTCCCCGTTGGTATTAAGTTGCAAGCAACGGATAATTGCATTAAGTAAAGTGCGTAATGTAAACAAACACATATGTCCGTGGACATAGCATCGTTAGGTTATCCCTAGTGGCAACAGCACATCCACAACCTTAGAACTTTCTGTCACTGTCCCAGGTTAAACGGAGACATGAACCCACTATCTAGCATAAATACTCTCTCTTGGAGTTACAAGCATCTACTTGGCCAAAGCATCTACGAGTAACGGAAAGCATGCAAGATCTTAAATAACATATAAGATAGATTGATAATCAACTTGACATAATATTCAATATTCATCGGATCCCAGCAAACACAACATGTAGCATTACAATAATATGATCTTGATCATGTAGGGCAGCTCACAAGATCTAAACATGATGGCACAAAGTGGAGAGACAACCATCTAGCTACTGCTATGGACCCGTAGTCCAAGGATGAACTACTCACGCATCACTCCGGAGGCAGGCATGGCGATGTAGAAGCCTCCGGTGACGATTCCCCTCTCCGGCAGGGTGCCGGGAAGAGGTTCTGAACCCTCCCGAGCTAGGGTTGACGACGGCGGCGTCTCTGGAACTTTTCGTGGATATTTGCTCAGGTACTTAGGGTTTTCGCGTCGGGGGGAATAAGTAGGCGAAAGGGCGGCGGCTGGAGAGGCCCGGGGCCCACACCACCCAGGGGCGGCAGAGGGGGGCCCGCGCCCTGGCGTGTGGGGCCCCGTGGCCCTCTCGTGCTCTTTGGTCCGTCAGATGAGTTCTGGTAAAATAGGGACCCCGTGTAGTTTCGTCCAATTCCGAGAATATTTCCAGACTAGCTTTTCTGGAATACAAAAACAGCAGAAAACAGGAACTGGCACTTCGGCATCTTGTTAATAGGTTAGTCCCAAAAAATGTATAAAAGTGATATAAAGTAGATGCAAAACATGTAGCAATTGGTATAAAACAAGCATGGAACATCAAAAATTATAGATACGTTTGAGACGTATCAGCATCCCCAAGCTTAGTTCCTACTCGTCCTCGAGTAGGTAAACGATAAAAACAAATAATTTTTGAGGTGACATGCTACTATCATAATCTTGATCATATAATATTGCAAGGCACATGTAAATGAATGAAGTGATCCAAGTCAATGGTCTATAATTTGCTATCAAATAGATAATGAGTAAACAATGAATCACACAAGCTAAACGTTTTCATGAATAGTACTTTCGAGACAAGCATCAAACAGTTTTGCATAAGTGTTAACTCATAAAGCAATAGTTTCTAATAAAAGGTATTTAATCAACACAAAGGAAGAATTTAGTTTCAGCATTTGCTTCAACTTTCAACATATTTATCTCATGGATATTGTCAACACAAAGTAGTATAACAAGTCCAATACATTGCATATAACGCATGTTGTAACAAAGTTGACACTAGTGTTTGCTTGTGGAAGACAGAAAGAATAGGAAAACTGACTCAACATAAAAGTAAAAGAAAGGCCCTTCGCAGAGGGAAGCAGGGATTAAATCATGTGCTAGAGCTTTTAGGTTTTTGAAAGCATATAGAGATTGCATAAAATATTTGATACTCCTCCCAACCTTGCTAACACAAGCCATGGCTAACCGAATCCTCGGGTGCCTTCCATCAATCACATACCATGGAGGAGTATCTATTTTTGAGAGGTGTTTGTTAATTGTCAACGAATGGTAGCGGGTGAGAACAGTATTCTACCTGTCGAACGGACTTTTAAGAGCGGCTCCCATGAAGGACGTTATTTCTACCAGCAAGGCAGATCATCCCTCTTTCTCTTTGGTTTACACACATTCAGGTATTTCACTGTTTGTCATTGCTTACTGATGAATCAGGGCAAAAGTGTGAAGAGAATTAATTGGTTAAAGTTGTAATTAATTGGGACTGGGCACCCCGTTGCCAGCTCTTTTTGCAAGTTATTGGATAAGCGGATGTATATGCCACTAGTCCAGGTGTAAAAGTCCACTCGACAAATAGAATAAAGAATAACCACACTAATTCCTCATGAGCTAGTAAACATTGACACAAAAAGGGAATAATAACATTTTGAATAATTTAAAGGTAGCACATGAAAAATTTACTTGGAGTGGCAAGGAAATACCACATATAGGTAGTTATGGTGGACACAAATGGCATGGATTTTGGCTCAAGGATTTGGATGCACGAGAAGCATTCCCTCTCAGTACAGAGTTTAGGCTAGCAAGGTTATGTAAGCAAACAAGAATATCAACCCGTACACCAAGTTTTATATGACAAACATATTGCAAACGTTATAAGACTTCATACCGTCTTCCTTGTTAACCAAACCCTGTTATTAGAAAATATCTAGACCTTAGAGTACCACCGATGCAAACCAAATTTTCAACAAGCTTTACGGTAGTTCTTCACTAATAGGCTTAACTCATGTGATGCACAATTTAATCATGATCTACTTGTTAACTCAAAACAATTGACAAGCATCAAGTTATCCATTTTAGTGATCTACAAGATTAAGCAAGTTTTTCCTTATACCAATTACCACATGCAACATTTTCTGAACCAACCAAACACCAATCAATTTATTTCATCAACTCTCCAAACAAATATAAGTGAAGCAAGAGAGTACTTTCTACAAAAGAAAGCTAATAGCTCTGACAAGAGATACATGAAAACAAGAGCTAAAAGCTGAACAGCGCTAGATATGAATACTCAACAAATATAAGTGAAGAATAGGAGTATTCTCATGAAAAAGCGGAGCGTGTCTCTCTCCCAATCAAGAATGCTAGGGTCCAGTCAAGCTTTATTGAAAATAAAAATGCAATACTGAAAATAAAAAGCACACAGACGCTCCAAGAAAAGCACATATGATGTGAAAGAATTAAAATATAGTTTCACTAGAGATGACCTGATAATTTTGACGATGAAGAAGGGGATGCCTTGGGCATCCCCAAGCTTAGACGCTTGAGTCTTCTTGAAATATGCTGGGGAGATCCATGGGAGCCTCCCCAAGCTTAAGCTCTTCACTCTTCTTGATCCTATTATATCATCCTTCTCTCTTGACCCTTGAAAACTTCCGTCACACCAAACTCAAAGTAGATCTCATTAGAGGGTTAGTGCATAATCAAAAATTCACATGTTCTGTAAAGACGCAATATGATTTGTTACTTTAAACATTAGCTACAGCCACTGATGTTATGTGAAGCTCTTCCACCCAAAAAAGAATTTCACTCAACACTAGTAAAAGAGAGAATGCGAAAAATAAAAAGGCATAATCTGTCTAAAACAGAACAGTCCGCAAAGACGAATTTTTTCGAGGCACTTACGACGCTCAGATCGAGAAACTCTGAACTAATGAAAGTTTCAGACATTCATAAAGATTACGCACAAAAATTTCAGATTTTTAACAATCTGGTGATTTTAGGAATTTCGTACAGTGAACAGCAAAAATCTGTTTCTGCGCAGCAATCAAAATTAAGCATCATCTTATCATTAGAGGCTACTCTTGGCACAACAATGCGAGAAAATAAAGATACAAAGGAGTTGCTACAGAAGTAAACAAACTCCTTGACTCAATAAAAGAAAAATTGCAGAAAAATAAAATGGGTTGCCTCCCATAAGCGCTTTTCTTTAACGCCTTTTAGCTAGGCACAAAGCATGCATCAAGTATTACCAAGTGAAGAAGCATCAACATTGTTTGTTCGAACAATAGAATCATAAGGTGGCTTAATCTTCTTCCTAGGAAAGTGTTCCATACCTTTCTTGAGAGGAAATTGATATTTTATATTCCCTTCTTTCATATCAATAATAGCACCTACAGTCCTAAGAAAAGGTCTTCCCAACACAATAGGGCATGATGGATTGCACTCAATATCCAAGACAATAAAATCAACGGGGACATAATTGTTGTTAACCATGATAAGAACATCATCAATTCTTCCCAAAGGTTTTTTAATAGTAGAATCAACAAGGTGAACATCCAATAACAATTTTCCAAAGGTGCTAAATCAAGCATATCATATAATCTTTTAGGCATAACAGAAATACTAGCACCAAGGTCACACAAAGCATTGCAATCAAAGTCATTCAATTTCAATTTAATGATGGGCTCCCAACCATCTTCTAACTTCCTAGGGATAGAAGCTTCATGTTTTAATTTCTCTTCCCTAACTTGTATGAGAGCATTAGTAATATGTTTAGTAAAAGCCATGTTTATAGCACTAGCATTAGGACTTCTAGCTAGCTTTTGCAAGAACTTAATTACTTCAGAAATATTGCAACCATCAAAATCAAAGTCATTATCATCAAAAGTAATGGAATTATTCTCTTCCTTATTGCTAGAAATTTCAGCATCTTTATCAAGGACAGTTTCAGAGTTATCAGGCAATTTAGGACATTTTGCAATAGAAGTGGAAACATTACCAACACCAACTATCTTGCCATTAATGGTAGGAGGTTTGTTAACACTTGAGTTTGAAGCATTTTCAGAAGTAGTAATAGTATAAACTCTAGCAATATTGTTCTTTCTAGCAATTTCATCCTCTCTTTCCCATCTAGCATGCAATTCAGCTAACATCCTCACATTGTTATCAATTTTAACTTGTATAGCATTGAGAGTTTTGCTCTCTTTAACATCATGAGGCATGTTCTTTAGTTTCAATAAGTCAACATCAAGAGCAAGACTATCAACTTTAGAGGAAAGCACATCAATTTTCCCAAATTTCTCCTCAACAGTTTTATTGAAAGCAGTTTGTGTAATAAAATCCTTAAGCATAACTTCAAGATCAGAGGGTACACTCTTATTATTATTGTAGGAGTTACTATAGGAATTTCCATAACCATTGCCACTATTAGAAGGATAGGGCCTATAATTGCTATTACCAAAATTATTCCTATAAGCATTGTTGTTGAAATTATTATTTTTAATGAAGTTCACATCAACATGCTCTTCTTGAGCAACCAAAGAAGCTAAAGGAACATTATTTGGATCAACATGTGTTTGACCATTTGCAAGCATAGACATAATAGTATCAATTTTGGCACTCAAGGAGGAGGTTTCCTCAACAGAATTTACCTTCTTACCTGTTGGAGCTCTCTCGGTGTGCCACTCAGAATAATTAATCATCATATCATCAAGAAGCTTTGTTGCAGCACCCAAAGTGATGGACATAAAGGTACCTCCAGCGGCCGAATCCAATAAATTCCTCGAAGAAAAATTTAATCCTGCATAGAAGGTTTGGATGATCATCCAAGTAGTCAGTCCATGAGTGGGACAATTTTTAACCAATGATTTCATTCTCTCCCATGCTTGAGCAACATGTTCATTATCAAATTGCTTAAAATTCATTATGCTACTTCTCAAAGAAATAATCTTAGCAGGAGGATAATATTTTCCAATAAAAGCATCTTTGCATTTAGTCCATGAATCAATACTATTTCTAGGCAAAGATAGCAACCATTCTTTAGCACGTCCTCTCAAGGAGAAAGGAAAAAGTTTCAGTTTAATAATATCACCATCTACTTCCTTGAGCTTTTGCATTTCACAAAGTTCAACAAAGTTATTAAGGTGAACAGCAGCATCATCAGTACTAACACCAGAAAATTGCTCTTTCATAACAAGATTTAAAAGTGCAGGTTTAATTTCATAAAATTCTGCTGAAGCAGCAGGTGGAGCAATAGGTGTGCATATGAAATCATTGTTGTTCGTGCTAGTGAAATCACACAACTTAGTGTTCTCAGGAGTACTCATTTTAGCAGAAATAAAAACAGTACAGAAAATAACTTGAAAGTAAACTAGATGCAAGTAACTAATTTTTTTGTGTTTTTGATAATTGAAAGCAAACAAGATAAAATAAAATAAACTAAGCAAGACAAAAACAAAGTAAAGAGATTGGAAGCGTGAAACTCCCCTTGCAGAAGACTGCTGTCTCCCCGGCAACGGCGCCAGAAAAATAGCTGTTGACGGGAGAGAGAGAGATGATGAGAGACTACTCCCCGGCAACGGCGCCAGAAAAATAGCTTGATGACGTGAAACACACGTTCGTTGGGAGACCCCAAGAGGAAGGTATGATGTAGTCAGCAGCAAGTTTTCCCTCAGAAAGAAACCAAGGTTATCGAACCAGTAGGAGCAGCAACTCTTCAGAAGGTTGTCAACGGCGCCAGAAAAATAGCTGTCGCAGGGAGTCTGGACTGTTGACGTGGAATCTGCACACAACACAATCAAACTACTTTGCCCCAACGAAACAGTGAGGTTGTCAATCTCACTGGCTTGCTGAAAACAAAGGATTAAACGTATGGTGTGGAAAATGAGTATTAAATTGCAGAGAATGAAAAAGGAACAGTTTGCAGTTTGTGGTTGTTTAATCAGTGTAAAAGAATGGACCGGGGTCCACAGTTCACTAGTGGTGTCTCTCCATAAAAGATAACTAACATGTTGGGTGAACAAATTACAGCTGGGCAATTGACGAATAGTGAGCGCATGACAATGCATATACATGACATGTTGACTACTATGATATTTAATTGGGCATTACGACATAATACATAGATCGTTATCCAACAGCATCTATGACTAATAATCCACCGCCGGGTTGTCATCCGAGTCCCCCGTTGGTATTAAGTTGCAAGCAACGGATAATTGCATTAAGTAAAGTGCGTAATGTAAACAAACACATATGTCCGTGGACATAGCATCGTTAGGTTATCCCTAGTGGCAACAGCACATCCACAACCTTAGAACTTTCTGTCACTGTCCCAGGTTAAACGGAGACATGAACCCACTATCTAGCATAAATACTCTCTCTTGGAGTTACAAGCATCTACTTGGCCAAAGCATCTACGAGTAACGGAAAGCATGCAAGATCTTAAATAACATATAAGATAGATTGATAATCAACTTGACATAATATTCAATATTCATCGGATCCCAGCAAACACAACATGTAGCATTACAATAATATGATCTTGATCATGTAGGGCAGCTCACAAGATCTAAACATGATGGCACAAAGTGGAGAGACAACCATCTAGCTACTGCTATGGACCCGTAGTCCAAGGATGAACTACTCACGCATCACTCCGGAGGCAGGCATGGCGATGTAGAAGCCTCCGGTGACGATTCCCCTCTCCGGCAGGGTGCCGGGAAGAGGTTCTGAACCCTCCCGAGCTAGGGTTGACGACGGCGGCGTCTCTGGAACTTTTCGTGGATATTTGCTCAGGTACTTAGGGTTTTCGCGTCGGGGGGAATAAGTAGGCGAAAGGGCGGCGGCTGGAGGCCCGTGGGGCCCACACCACCCTGGGCGCGCAGAGGGGGGCCCGCGCCCTGGCCACGTGTGGGGCCCACGTGGCCTCTCCGTCGCCTCTTTGGTCCGTCAGATGAGTTCTGGTAAAATAGGGACCCGTGTAGTTTCGTCCAATTCCGAGAATATTTCCAGACTAGCTTTTCTGGAATACAAAAACAGCAGAAAACAGGAACTGGCACTTCGGCATCTTGTTAATAGGTTAGTCCCAAAAAATGTATAAAAGTGATATAAAGTAGATGCAAAACATGTAGCAATTGGTATAAAACAAGCATGGAACATCAAAAATTATAGATACGTTTGAGACGTATCAAGCATGAGCACCATTTGAGAGTTCTGTATGCTCACAATCCTTTGGTGAAGGAGTACATGGATGCACATCATGGAAAGCTGTGGTCTAGAAGCAAATTCAATGAAATCTGCAAAGTAGATTATGTGACCAATAATTTGGCAGAGTGCTTGAATGCAGAGTTCAAGTCAGTGAAAGGGCTTATGTTGTGGCAAGCATTTGATAAGATGAGGCAGATGATCATGGTAAAGATGGCTCTTCGCAAAAGAATTGCAGAAACCCAATATGTTGGCCATGTGATGCTGCATCTCTTGTTAAGGCATTGCATGCCAAGGCAAGAGGACTCAGGATGAAATGCATTCGATCAGACACATACGAGGGAGAGGTGACATACACTGACAGTAAAGACAGGGAATGGAGGTATCCACTGAACCTAACAACTAGGGAATGCAGTTGTAGGCAATGGCAGATCCGTGGGAAGCATGCATACATGCCCTACATCTGATGACTGTTATTGGGGGTGAAGAGGGTGAAGTTGATCAGTACATATCTGAATATTTCTCTGTTGCCAAATTTAGGGCTGCTTATGCTTCCAATGTGCCTTCACTATTGGGAAAAGACCAATGGAACATAGTAGATCCAGGGTTTAAGCTCAATGCTCTTGTAATGACTAGACCACCAGGAAGACCAAGGAAGAACAGGTACAGAACGGGTGAAGAGGGTCGTGTTAAAAGACAGCGTAAGTGCAAAAAATGTGGAACCCTAGGGCACATTGCTAGGCTTTGTACCAATGCAGTGGATGCATCATTTGGAGAAGAGGAACGATGGGCAGCAGCAAATGCAGCTGAAAATACAGCAAATGCAGAAATTGCAGCAAATGCAGAAATTGCAGAAATTGCAGCAATTGGAGCAGCAGGAGAGGAGAATGCAGTGGCAAATGAAGCAGCAGCTTGGTATGTGTGCACCCGTCACTTGCCCTTTTTTTATTATTTCTGTTTATTATTGCTGTGTGTAATATTATTTCTGTTTGACCTAGCTCTGAGATAGAAAGAAGAAGCAAAGGAAAGAAAAGGCCTAGAGAGGAAGAAGCTCTGGTTCAAGCAACATCTGAATTTGAAGCCATGGTTTATGAAGGTTTTGAAGCCTTACGGGACGAGGAAGACAGTGAAGCTCCAGTTCCTTTCAGGATTGTTGAGCCTGTAGATGACCGACAAATAGTCATCACTCCTCCACCCCCACCACCCCAAGTGAAGACCAAAAGGAATAAGAAGATGAAGCATATCCCACTTAGGGAAACCAGGAGCAAGGCGGTGAAGCCATCCTCTAACACGAGGAGCAAGTCAAAAATATGAATTTGAACTTTGAATGCTAGTGGTGTGATGTCAATTTGAACTTCTGTTTGTCAATTTGAACTACTGTGGAAACTTGAATGTGTAATAATGCTATTTCTATGATGATGTGAAATTTGACTTAGAATTCTAATTTGAGGCAAAATTTGAATTTGAACCAAAATTTGAATCTGAACCAATATTTGAATCTGAACCAATATTTGAAGTCCATTGCTTTGTGGTATGATGTTGCTATGTTTTCTGAACCAAAATATGAGGTAAAGTTTCTTTTCCGTGGTGAAACTCGTAGCAATGACAAATGTGTTAGAAATGAGCTTCAAAGCTAGGGTAAACAGACCCATTTGTTGCCAACTTTTTTTTCGACCTTGTCTAAACGCGCCAAAACTTTTTTGGTAAGACCTCTTCAATCTATAGAGTGTCAATTCGAAGTCTAAATACTTACTGAATTAAAATTCATATTTTTAAATTTTTTTGTTTAAAAATATGCTTTAATAGAAAACCATAATAAAAACTGTTAAAAAATTGAAAAATGAAAAAATAAGTTCATATCCTTCTTATTCACTCAAAGATGAAGCTTTGCTGATTTTTCTGATTTTTTTTAATTTTGGGAAACTAAACCTCTCTCACTCTCATCCTCGAACTCTAAACATCGTTGTAGGTGATAGCTCATTTGTGTGAAGGTGTTTTCACTCAAATGTCAGAATACCAAGTTTATATTTTTTTATAGTTACTATGTCTTATAATACGACGAACCGCGAAGGTTTCATCATTTTTCGATTTTTTGAATTTTTGGGAAACTAAACCTCTCTCACTCTCATTCTCGAACTCTAAACATCGTTGTAGGTGATAGCTCATTTGTGTGAAGGTGTTTTCACTCAAATGTCCTTAAACCAAGTTTCTTATTTTTTGTGTAAGACATGTCACATAACACGGCATTATGCGAAGGTTTTTCAACATTTCGATTTTTTTTGAATTACTTATGCCCATTTTTATTTTATTGTGGTACCTAAATTCAAAAAATGATTTTTCGTAAAATTATCCGTATACCAAGTTTATAATTTTTTTATAGTTACTATGTCTTATAATACGACGAACCGCGAAGGTTTCATAATTTTTTGATTTTTTTTGAATTAGTTATCGTTGGTCAAACGTAAGATAATTTCATTGACTGGTTCTTCTAGAAGGGATTCGTCCGATCGTTACTACAGCCGTCCGATCGTACACTAGCGCCAAATTAGACCCGTCCGATGGGTTCTTCTAGAAGAAATCCGTTCGATCCGATGGCGATCCGCGAGACGTTGGTTCTGCAGTCTGATTGGCCACAAACGTTGGCCACTGACATGTGGGGCTCCGAGCACCCTCCTTCTCCCCCTGCAGAGACAGAGTAGCCACTCTACCCACCATTGCTTCCCCTTCCTTCTGCTCCTTCTCCGACGACGAGACCACCACTCATCTGCTTTTTCTTCTCCGGCGACGAGAGATGTGCAGCTCAACTTCAGCCTCCCACTCCTCGTGGCCCGTGTTTGGTCCAGTGCCCCTGCTGCCATGTCCTGACTGCCGACGCACCGCGCCATTGAGACGGTGGACCTCGAAGGAGGAAAAAAATGGCAACTTGGGGCGCGACTTCATCAAATGTGAAAGCAAGCCAGAGGGAAAGGTTAGATCTGATGATTTCGCTCTGATTTCCTTCCCTTTCATTCTTGCTCTGAATTCTTGCCCTTTTCCTTTTCCCTCTGAATTGAGATCTAGGGTTCATGATTTTGTTTCAGATCGTGGACAAATGCACCCATTTTGAATGGATAGATCAGTACGTTCGGAGGCTTCAGCGGCTGGGCTTGCTTGATGGCAATGTGGCCGCAGCTCGGGAGGTCAATCTGCCGTCAGACAAATCTGAAGAGGCCGCAGCAATTCGAGAGAGGGTTGCTCCGACGGTGGAGGATTCGGATCTGAAGGCGGAATTAAAGAAGATTAACAAGAATTTGAAGCAGATGATTGAATTGAAGAAGCAGGCCAATCTCATAGCTTTAGGATTTTATTTTCTTATAGTTGCTCTAGGACTTGCTTACTTGCTTGTCATCTCTCGTTATGACATGTTATTACTGTGGTGTAACCTTATGCTTAATGTGTCTGAATCTCTGTCTCTGAATCTCTTAATTGTTGTGATGTGTTAGTTTTCGACAGTGTTATCTTCTGTTATCTCTGAATGTCTTTGTTACTTTTCGACACTTTCAGTTTCTTCAGAACACACCGAGTGCAAAGAAAAAAAACCCTAAGATGTTGGGCTGAAACCTAAACCAAGCTTTTGTTGGGCCGTGGCAAGGTGTTGGGCTCAAATACAAACCAAGCTTCATTTATTTGATTGCTCTTTTTTACGTTCGAGCCCTAACACACTAGGGCAAAATTTGAATTTGAACCAAAATTTGAATCTGAACCAATATTTGAAGTCCATTGCTTTGTGGTATGATGTTGCATGTTTTATGAACCAAAATATGAGGTAAAGTTTCTTTTCCGTGGTGAAACTCGTAGCAATGACAAATGTGTTAGAAATGAGCTTCAAAGCTAGGGTAAACAACCCCATTTGTAGCCAACTTTTTTTTCGACCTTGTCTAAACGCGCCAAAACTTTTTTGGTAAGGCCTCTTCAATCTATAGAGTGTCAATTCGAAGTCTAAATATTTAATGAATTAAAATTCATATTTCTAAATTTTTTGTTTAAAAATATGCTTTAATAGAAAACCATAATAAAAACTGTTAAAAATTGAAAAATGAAAAAATATGTTTTGATTTTTGACATATTTTATTCTTTTGTATCTTTTTTTGACATATTTGATTTATGTCTTAGATCTTTGTGCTTTTGCTCTTTTTTCAAAATGTTAGCTCTTGTTTGCTCTTTTGTAGCTTTTGTATCTTCATTAACTTCGAACTAATAAAATCCAAAAATAACACAACATGAATAAAAGGTAGAATTATAGTACTACAACACGATCTAGCCCACACACTAGGGCAACACCATCTTCACGGTAGGGCAACACACTTGGGCAAAACCATCTATAGTAAAACACGATTTATTAACTTCTAGCCCTAACACAAATGGGCAACACCATCTTCACGGTACAACACAACATAGATATAGGAGTATAAATAAAACACAAGCATAACATAGATATATAAATAAAGTTCGTACATATAACACGACAAGCCATACATAGTTCGTTCACAAGACAACTTAATAAACCACACAACATAGTAGTAGAAATAAAAAGATAAAAAGCCCTAACACACTAGGGCAACTCCATCTTCACGACAACCGGCCTGACGCATGCCTTTAGCACCGTCTTCACTCCTGCTCCTCCTCCTGGCCGTTCTCTCCGAGATAGTACGGGAGGCTGTGGATGTTGCCTGTGGGGAAGATGCTCGCCACGTCGGTGAAGAAGTTGTACGTGGTGAAAGCGATGAACTCCTGCCCACCAAAAAACACCTGGCCGAGCAGGTAGTAGGCATCGAAGCGGTTGGTGAAGATGGCGCGGTAGCCTGTCGTCGTTGCGCCGGCGTGGGGACGCAGTTCCTCGAGGCGGAACATCCTCTCCGAGCCCGCCAGGAGGTGGTGAAAGCCCGCACGGAGGAATCCCTCGCAAGGTCACGAGCACCCCTCCATGGCGAGATCGCCCACACGCGGAGAGAGTTCTCCACGACGACTCCGGTTGGGTACCGCCTCTCCGGCACGGTGGGTGGATAGCGGAAGGTGGGGCCATAGTACTGCATCCTCGCCTAGCTACGCTTCGCTTCGAGAGTGATTTGGAGATGGGTGGAAGAAGAGAAGGGGCGGCGCAGAGATGGAAGGTGTGGAGAAGAGACGGAGGGTTTGGGTGTTTTAAATAGATGGGCTCGATAGCGCGTGGGTCAAACGAGGCTAGCTAGTCGATCGGTATGGCCTCCGATTTAATTCACCAATCCACGTCCACACGGGCCACTGAATCGGCGCGATCAGATCGAGAAAGCTGAAACGGACGCCGCTCTGTATCGAGAAGATGCGACGCGCGCGAGCGAGCTAGCTCTGCGTCCGTGCCGGCGCGCCTGCGTCCGTGGCTGCACCCTATGGCTTCGCTGCGCTGCCGCTCTGAATCGAGGATAGACGCGAGACGGGAGACGCGTGCGACCTAGGCGAGCTAGGCCATCTACCGTGGCGGCGCGCCTGCATGTCGGTCCATGCTGCACCCCTGCCGGTCCGTGCTACACCCTGGCGTCGCGCGCATCCATGCCGGCCTGCCGTCGCCGCCGAAATGATGTCGGTCCGTGCTAGGGAGCGGCGTCCGTCGTGAGCGAGTCCAGCTAGGGAGCGGCGTCCGTCGTGGCGCTTGCATGGCTACATGCCGGTCTGCGTCGAGTGCATGCATGCAGACAACGGCCACGTCGCATTTAAATACAGCGGCCCAACAGTCCACACAACCATGGCCCAACGGTCCAACCAGCGCCACCATACTCCGCGGCCCCATCCGTCAGGTCCACTCCTCCAAACATGGCCCCACACGTCAGAGCTAACGGTCAAACCTTCACTCGACGGCAAACCATCCGTTTGGGCTTTTCTGAGGGTTTCGGACAAGCCAGTGGGGAAAACTGAGCACAACTAAATTCGGTGGGGATGGCTGAGGAGTGCTAAGGATCCAGGGGCACAGGAATAGAAAACCCTTTTATTTACCATTAGATAGCTTTTTATTGTAAGGTGTATCACAGAAGGTTCACCATAGCATGTAAGTAAATTTCCATCATGAATGATGCATGGCTTAGATTAGCGGCCCAGGCGTCTCTCTAACCATTTATACAAACTCATTTAAACCTACTTCATTTCCACATTTATTTCACCCATGGTAAGCATCCATAAACAAAAGTACATGATATCAACTAAATGAAATGAAGTGCATGTTGAAAGCTTGCCATGTGACATCAAATATGAGCTAACTCTCAACCAAAGACATTTGTCAAGCCCACAACATCATAATTTTAATCACAATGGGTCATTTTATTTATGCAATAAAAGTAAAGTGTGCATCAAGTTCAAGAGAGCTCTATAACCAACTTTTCCCATAACAATCAACAACATAAGCATTTTCATTCAGAGATATAGATAACACAAATATCATGATAAACATACTCGGAATAGCATAAAGCTAATAGCTAGTGGACTCACTGGAAAAACTTTGGTTGAAGGTGTTGGAAACAAGTTTTTACTTGTTGGAATTTTTGGGCTAGCAAGAGGGAGAAAGTTGACCATCTAAATGCATGCATGAGTGTCCATAGAACTAACCAATCCATGTTAAACAAAGTAAAATAACATTCAGCATCAAAACATGAATAAAAGATAGCTCTTGATAAAATACTTGCAAATTATTACTCATTAACAAGCTCATGAATCAGGCAACTATATGTATCTTTTAAAATCAACTCAAACATCCCTTTTCCCAATCTAATAATAGCATCCAACATAATTCAACCCAAATTTCCAGTAGCTCTCTCATATATAAATAATAGTGTGGTGGTCTCAGAAAATAAAAATCAAACCAAAACAAACAAAAAGACGCTCCGAGTTTATGCGATAAAGTGTTTCGATCGAAAAACAAAAGTTAGACGCGTGCAAACCGAGAGTGTGTAGGTCCAGTGGGGTTGTCTTCACATCCCCAAGCTTATGGTCTTCACCATCCTTGGATAGCTCTTGGAGCATCTCCTCTAATCCCTGTGAAAAAACTTCAAAACACCGTTTCTCCCATTTCTTTTCTGTGGGGGTGCATTAGTAGTGATAAACAAATAGATTTTTTGCTGCATATAATCCTTGAACAAAAATTCATATGGATGTCCAGAAAGTGTATAATGTTGTATTCCTACTCATAAACTCAATTGGATAAAAAAGATTCAAGTTAAAAGTTCAGAGCATGCATCAAACAAAATGGGACAGAATCTGTCCAGAAAAACAGCAGCAGCAAAACGTATTTTCTACCGTACTAAACTTTGTCGAAAAATTCCGAAAACTTTCATGCATACAGAGGATGAAAAGTTGCAACTACAGTTCAAATATGAGCTCATTCAGAGTTACAGAATAAGAATTAAAAATCATACCGTGCACAGATTCGTGCTGGAATAAAATCTCCGAACGCTATAAGCAACTTCTTCAAACCAAAATGAGTAAAACTTGGCACTTTATTAAAAATTCCAGAAACTAAACTAAAAACTAAGTCTCTTGTTACAGCAAGAGGACACAAAGAAAATCACAAATAAAAACAACCGGGTTGCCTCCCGTAAAGCGCTTTCTTTATAGTCATGTAGCTAGGCTTCTTACTTGATGTTTATTGTAGATGAAGCTCATGAGGGAGCTTGAAATTTGATGTGCCCCCTTTCTTGGAAAGTGTTCATGAATAATACCAGGGTCTCATGGTGCTCTCAAACCGATCAAAATAATAGTCAAGTTGAACCCTAGTAGAGAGAAAAACAAAACACAAAAGTAATAACAACGAAGTCTAACTTTCTTTCTATGCATTGGCATTTTGTATATGAATGAATCACAATAAATAGAAGTTTTCCAATGCATATTAACAATAGTTACTTGCAGCCCATAATTATTAGTAGCATACAGAGGGCTCTTATCACCTCCTTTTTCATAATAGTTGCAAGTAGTAGAAGCAAATTCAACCATATAACCACAAGAATCATTCAACTTAGATGATTTAGGCAAATAAATAGGATTATTAAATTTATTTTGGAATTCATTAGCATGCTTCCCTCTTTCAAAATAGTTATTAAGATCAATATCAAGTTTAATATCATGGTTGCAACAAAGATTTGGAACTAAAGATAATTGCAAACCACATAAGTATTTCTCAACATTAGCAAATTTCTCCTCCATGGTGTAGTTAGCAGAATTCAAGAACATAGCAGGACTCTCATGAGTAAGAGTACTATCATAAACAGCAAGTATATCATTTTTATCCTCACATAATTTAGTAACAACTTCCAAAGATGTAGGATTATCAATAAGCATAGGACCATCATCTAAAGCGTTATCATATAGCACATTTAAGCAACACTCCTCATTATCATCCATAAGTTCACTAGTAGTATTATTAAAAAGTAAAGGAGCATTATTAGTTTCATCATAATAGCATGGGTTATCATAAATAACAAAAGATTTTTTAGTTTGAGTGCTACTATCAAATGTCGATGGTGAAGATGGGAGATCCAACTCTTCCCCAAGCTTAGGTTGGAACACATCCATTTCAATCTCCTCTTCACATACTTCCGCTTCCAAGCTTATGTTTCCATCATCCTCTTGGGGTTGCACGGGCATCCCCAAGCTTAGGTTCTTATCCTCCTCTTCCTGCAAAATGTTAGTGCTTTCCGTGGCAGCAAGAATTCTTTCTTTAACATAAACATTATCACTAAATTCTTTTTTGCAAATTTGGAGAATAATAGAAACTTGCCCTTTCATTTCACGAGCTACATGACTGGTTGCAAGAAATTTATCAAGAAGAGAGTCTATCTCATGGGCTCCAACATAAGCAATATATTTCTCAACTTGTTCTATATCAGGGCATAAGCATTCATCTTCACGATAACAAGCAATTATAGGATCACTATTATACTTGCATTGATAGTGGGAATGTTTAATAACTCTTCTATTGCAACAAGTTATACCATGTAACTCACAAAACTGATTAGCTATTTTGTGAAGAGTTTTAAGCAATTTACCCACTCTATTTCCCTCTTTGGTTGATTGATATTCAGAGTAGGCGTCATACTTTTTAAAATAATCATTACCCATAGACATTCCAGAAAGTTTCTCCATTTTTTTTATTTTTATGTGTTTTGATATATATAACTGAAAATAAAACTAATGAGAAACTCACAACCAAACAAGTTTAAAGGAACCTCCCCAAGCTTAGATGATTGCAAGATATAAAACAAGATAAAATAAATCTAAAGTCTAGTGCACACAAGAATAGAAACTTAAGCGCTACGCTCCCCGGCAACGGCGCCAAAAAAGTACTTGATAACCCCCAAGAGCAGGGGATCACTGTAGCACCTCTCAATGTGGAAGTAAGGTATCGATCCGCAGGAGCGAGAAGGAAAAGTTATCTATTCGCTACAACTAAAGTGTCACAAGTTTTAGTTGATTATGCACTAAACAAGTTTAAAGAACATGGTGGTTGATTTAATTGATGGAAGATTAATGTAACAAAACAAGAATGTAAAAGTGTCCCAATCCTCTTCAATGCAAGAGGACAAGACAAAGGTTTTCTCTTATTAGAACAATGGACATGGGTTCATGGGTTCACTTAATCCTCTCTCTCTCATCTACGGTGATTATCATGTTATAGATATAGTACACACAATTGTCATGTTTTAATGGTAGCTTTTATGACGGCTATATGTCCTAAAACACATAGTTGAAAGAGGTACTCATTTGTGTTGCTAGGTCACCCTCGTAAGGCTAGCGTGGTTGCTGTCACTCCCACATCATACTCTTCCTTTTTACCCCCAGATAAAGGATGTTGGGTTGTATTTCACATGTCACTCAATACATATGCCGTGTCACATCGGCCATCCCGTACCTACATACATCATACTTCTTAATGGACAATATTCTAAACACTAGTGCAATGATTCATATTTCGTGTGTGTGACCACATCTCTCTCATCTATCTACACTTGGTGGTGTCAATCACCTCATGACAAGGATAAACAAGGCATTATGCATAAATCAAACCATCACATGCATCATAGAATATCTCCAAAGTATGACAAATCATAAAAGCTTCAACACAACGGTAAATGTATAACAAATCATCTCATACCACAATATCCACCATAAGAATTACATAGATAGATCCATACTTATGCAAGGCACATCATATGGACTCCAATAATGATCATACATAGAGAGATTAGATCAAGTTACCACCACAAACCCAAGGTCCAGGGGGTGGACTACTCCCCCTTCATCATGGAGACGGTGGAGAAGTCGTTGGAGAAGATGGAGACCACCCCGGCAGCGCCCCGCCGGAGTTTTCCCCCTCCAATCTGCAGCTCCAGGTCTCTGTTTCGTGGTTTCTATGTTTCAGCGGCGCTCCCTCCAGAGAACGTCGGGGGCTATTTTTATAGTCGGTTTTAGGTCAAAATGAAGCCACGGAGACGAAAACGGACGGCATCGGAGCCACGAGGAATAAAAGAGGTGGTCCCACACGGCCAAGGAATCTGGCCGCGTGGGACCATCTATTTTCTTCCTCGGACTTCCTTTTTCGCGGATCCTTGGCTCGTACGTCTTCTTATTTCCAAATATTGGGCCCCGTAAAATATTAGGTCATTTGGACGTCGTTTGGTCCCTGAAAGTCAAAAACATGGAAAAGGGGGTTTTCTGGTTCTGCAGGGTTAATTCCAAATAAATGGGGAAACTGTGAATTATCCCCTAAAATAATTATAAAACATAAATATAACCCATATATGATGCAAATATGACTGGAATATAAGTAAAATAATGCAAAGTTCATGTATGCATTTTACATGCATCAGCCACCTATATAAACACTACCAACCCCATGGGTTGAGAATATCCAAGAACAGAAAAGCACAAGTTCCTCTCTCTTGATATTGTGCTATTAGAGGATGCTCTAATTAGACGGTGCTCTAATTAGACGTTGCTCTAATCTCACTCTATAGTAGATCTCATGTGTTGATAATTAGATCTCTCTAATATCATATTGCCCTAATCAAGTTTGACTAGATCAACCACCTAAACTACGCCGCAAGGCAGTCTCTCTTCGTCGGTTGCAAGTAGCTCTGGACGGCGAAACGCTGACGGATTGACGCGGTGTACGTGTGGATACTTCTAGAGCGGGGCTGCGCGAGTAGTCCCTCGACGACAAGAATTGAAAGGCAATCTCACCTCGCGGCGTGGACGTGAGATTCTTCACCAGGCTTCACCGACATCTACTTCGACTACAACAAGATCTTCCGCAACGGTTGTAGTAAGTTTTCTGGATCTAGCATTATGGGGTGCTGCATATCTTCATAGTATATATCTTGGGCTGTTGCGTAATATGCTAAGCGAAATTTTTAAGTTTCCGTTGCGCAACCCAACAGTGGTATCAGAGCGGTCTATGCGTAGATATGATTTGATCTAGAGCACATGTTGGTGTAGGCATTACACAGTATCGTGTATTCAGGTTATATTCATTGCTTCCCAATAAATTATACAAGATATTCCATGGCGGCATAGGCAAAGATCTTTCTGAACTTCTGGCAATCCGCGGACCTTCCGGCTGCTCCTAGTATGCCTGTCGGCGCCAACGAAGTGCTTCAGTAGCTTCGGGTCTACACCTATAGTTGTGTACGTTGTTGTATAACGGACAATGCATGAGGGTTGGACGCCTCACGGGGGTCACGCGCACCAGTGAAGTTTGGATTAGGACCCGCAACGTTTTCGTAATGTTGGGATGTCAATCACCCCGCACAGTTAATCTAGCAATGGCTATAACCATGTCTCAATTGCGTAGGTAGTGACGGTAATTCCGTAGAGCCTACAGAGCCACACTAAAACTTGCAAACAAACGTTAGAGGACGTCTAACTTGGTTTTGCAGGATTGTGAGCATGTGTTTTGGTATAGCTATTTTGTTACGGTGTTTTAACATGATGGCCAGTGCCAAGTGATTGTTCGAGTTCGTCATCGACAATCAAGCGAAGAAGGAGTTCATCGCGGTTCGGGAGGAGGCGCCAGCGGTAATGCTAGCGACGAGGACTTGGCGGATTTCGGCCACAACAAATTTTCCTTCGGGGAATTTTGTAGTGACCGGAATAACGAAGATGGAGGATCATCGTGGAGATACGTCAAGACTTCCCGGAGGAAACAAAGGCTATACCAAATCACATGAATTATTTTAATTGCCTGTGATGTTTATCCTTTGTTGATTGCACCTTGATTGCGCATTAGATGTTTATTAGGGTGAATCCTCAAGAAAATATCAAGGAGATCGTGTTCTTCCAACTGTGGCACCGTCAAACCATGCGCTTGTCCCTCGGCGTCGTGTATCCATGAGTTGTGGGGCCAAGGGTGTGGGAGGCGGGCGTGAAACGTTCATGCAACATTAATCAGTTGGTTGTATTGAAGTCCAGGCATAGTGAGCTATGAGTTCTGAACACGCACGTCGAAAGACGGACATGAGTTGTAGCTACTACAATTAGCATAGTGCTTACCGGTAGTCCACGTGTCATGGCTGTGTATCCATGGGTGGCTCGTCGGATTCCCGGATCCTGAATCACTTAGCGCAATCGTGAGGATTATTGGGCTTAGTGGGAGCATATCTTGAATTCAATTAATTTTGAGTTAAGTAGTGCAAAAACATTAGTAATAAACTATGAGTCTAAATAAACTTGTTTCTGTTGTAGAAGATGGATCACTTTGAAGGTGACAATCTGAATGAGTCGATGTTGTTTGATAAATTGACTGCGGAAAGCGTGACCTTCGCTGAATGGGTTCACGAGCTGAGAGAAATTCTCAGGAGTCGCAAGATAGAGCATGCGCTGGACACTCCTGTTCCAGAGAATGAAGAGGACTATTCTCCTATGGAGGAAGATGAGTATCAAGTGAGTTTGGTGTTGCTTGACAGGATGAGTTCCGAGCTTAGCGATTGTTATCCATACCTTCGCCCCTTCCGTCTTATGGAAGCTTTAAAGGCTCGGTTTTGTTTCCAGTTATGTCATGCTAGATACAAATTCTATGGGAACTTACATCGTGCAAACTTTCGAGCGAGGCTCGATGAGGGAGCACAAGGCTAAGTTCTGCAAGATACTAGAAAGCTTGTGGATATTGGGCATCCAGTTCCAGAAAAAAAGCTGTTGACACACTTCTGAGATCACTACCATCATACTACTATGCTTTTGTGGCTTGTTATGAATTGATGGAAGTGGAGAAGACAGTCAAGGAAGTCTTCGAGATGCTCTTATCGGTGAGTTGGATGTTTACGTGCATCATTTGATGACGGCATCTTTCCTACAAGACAAGTGGCGAGTCCACAAGGTATAAGAGTTATACCAGTATTATTGACATATTCTTGACTTGAATATATTTTGGTATTAAATACTGAAATTTTTCATGTTGCATGATTGCAGTATGAAAAGGAAAAGAGTCAAGAAGGTTGGAAAGAAGTGGAGGAAGTGGAAGAAGAAAGGTGCTCAAGACACCGTGACTACTACTACTTCATCTACAAGTCCAAGTCAATAAAGGAGATCTACACTAGGACTTTAAATAAGAGTTATTTTAGTTCGATCATTTTGTAATGAATATTTTGAGATTCTGGAACAAAGTTATGTTCGGATATTAAAGTATGTGTGGGAGTTCACATTTGTGAATTCGGTTTATGATCTTCTTTATTGTAATATGTCTTTAATTTAGTTTTGTTAAGTCTTGATGTTTTGATTCGAAATATCATTTAAAGTTTTGAATGATGTTTGATTTTGGTTTAGTCTTTAATTTTGGAAGAAGCTTTTCGTTGGTTCTCTTTGAGACTCTTAAAGTTATTCCAAGATTAAATGGACAAAACTAAAAATCCACAAAAGTGCTAGGCACTTGAGCAATTCGAAATTTATGGAGTGCTGGGCACTTAATAAAAATCGAAATCCACAAATACTAGGTATTTGGTAAAATTCGAAATTGGCAAAGTGCTAGGCACTAGTAAATTTCGAAAATTACATAAAGGTGTGGAGACTTCCCATTAATGAAATTCTATTGAAGATTTAATATGAAGTTGCATATTAATGAAATAGAGTTGATGAAATTATTGAAGTTGCAATGTTTCATAAAATTAAGTGGGAGTATGTGTGAATCAAAATAAGAGATCAAAGAAATTTGATAAAGTTAAAGAAGGCTTAATAAAATGTATTATAACATGATTGACAAAAAAAGTTTTCTTAGTCACATTACTCATGATTAATTTTGGTAATTCGAAATTGTCATGATAATGAAATCTTTTGTGAGACAAAGATTTATAAGATTGTTATAATAATATGTCCAAGTGTCTTGTTGTGTGAGATGTAAATACTCCAAATATCCCACTAAAAGTAAATAGAATAATTTGTTTGTATTTAGAACTTGCGTCAAGTTTAACTTAGAGTTATTTTGATGAAGTTTTGGGATGTCAATTCTTGAATCAAAGTTGATTCGAATTAGACATCAGTTTTGCATTAAGTCCAATTTTGTGTTGGCAGTTATTTCCACAAACAAATCCAAGTGCTTGTTGACTTTGGAATTGGAGAAAAGTGTCTTCTCATAAAGTTTGTAGTGGAAATAAAATACTAAGTTAAGACTGGGAGTCTTCGGAGAAAAGTTAGAATGAAGGGTTAACATGCAAATGTTTCCATATCATTACTTTATCCGGGAATTTATGTATGTAATACATAATTCGAACTAAGTATTATAAAAGGATGATCCTGTGAAGAATTTGATAATGTTATCACTGGGTGATATAATTGTCAAATGTCTAAGAACATGATCAAAATGCAAAACGGTACAAACAAAAGGTGAATACTCGTAATTGACTGAAAAGTCAAATAGATCCAAAAGGAGAAATTTTCATGTAGCTCCAAGATTTTATCTTGAGAGTAGTTTGGATGTGATGTGAAATCACTGGGCATGAATATTTCATAAAGAAAGGATCTAAGTAGCAAAAGTTATTGCTAAGAATAATTGTTTTGGATTACTAGGTAATCTAGATAATTATGTTATGAGTGTTTGAAGTCAGTCGTAATAATGAGTAAGAATTTTATTCTTTTCATTATGTAAATCGAAGGGACTTAAAAGTCAGTGGGAGCTGATATTATATTTGTTGAATTAAGGCTAGGCCGAATTCAAAAATGTATATCTTGTGAAATAAAGATTTTAAAAGGTGTTTTAAATAAAAGGTCAGAAATTGTCTTATTAAATTTATCTATGAGATAGATTGGAAATTTAATAAACATGAGTATGAATGTGCTTAGAACAATTCTGAAAGGTAATTCGAATTGTGTTTTGTGAAAAGAAATTTGTTCAAAACATGCAGCAAGAACTTTTGCAAGATACGTTGACCTTCGTAGTCAATGATGAGCAAATAGATAGGAATAAGATCAAATCATATTTTATATGGTTTCTCTTGTTCATTGCTGTGGTAGCACATAAAGCCGGAAAGTTTCCAATGGCTAAATTATATTTAGTCACCGGCAGTAAGAGAAATACTTGGTAAAAGTTTTCTCATAAAGGCAGTTAATTAAAAGTGTAATTGATCCTGAAGGTTTTTGTATTGTGATGAGAACCTGATAGTGATATTACAAAAGTTTTTCGACTTAGGAGATTTTGTAAAGCTTCAAATAATATATTGAGAAGTTTCTCGTATATGTATTTGTGGTGGAATTATGAAATCGAATCTTAATTGATTTAAATTCAGAGAGTGACGTTTTCAATTGATAAATACCTTTGATTTTATCAAACATTAAGTATATTATGAGTGATTCTACAACATTTAAAAGGATAGTTGCATCATTGATGTGAGACGTCATGATAAGCAAGTTATTGGATAAAAGTCATTGACTTGGTAAGGTTTCAATAGACGGTATGATAATATCATTCGGAGACGCTTGATATTATTAATGCTACTACGGAACCGGAAAGGCCGAAATCCAATTCCTAATAAATCCGACTTTGCATGGTCAAGTTTGACATGTAGAAGAGTTAAACAAGTTTATGTATTTTGATTGGATCAAAATGTAAGGCACAGGCTCGGACCACATGCAGGAGTATGAGTAGCACCTAAGTTCCATTTGGTGTTATGACATCGTACTAACTAGAATCATTATTGACTCTAGTGCAAGTGGGAGACTGTTGGAGATATGCCATAGAGACATAATATTTAGTATTATTTTATCTCCAAGTTTATTATTAATAGTTTATATCTTTATGCTAAAACTGCATTGGGTACTTGAATAGCGAATACAAAGTATTCAAGAGGAAAACCTCCGATGCACGTGTAGAGATATGAACAAATAAAAGCGTTCCTAGTCTTGTCTCTAAGACTAGCCTATCTTGTTACCTGATGATCGTGTTTTCCTGATCATGGACTTTGTATAAGTCATGTAACTATAGGAGTTTATTATCGGAATGATAATAGTACTGAACCGACCCATCCTATGATCTATTGCTATGAGACAAATCGTCGAGATGAAGAATATAAGATCATACAGAGTTTTCATTAGTTAGTTCCTATACCTTGAGAACATCTAGTGACCGCTTATTCAACACTCACGCTTTGATTGTCATCTAACGTCCGACCGTAACTAGGGACCATAACGGTGGCTATTGGGTTTGAACTAGAATAAGTAATGGAACTGAGATTGTTCAAGAAGGGTACTTACTCCTCCAGGCGATGAGAGATACATCCTCTAGGCCATCTCAAGTATAATCATGTCACCCCAATCGTCTGGCCAGACACAGTGTGATTTATCACAGGACATTGATAATACGGTATGAGAAAAGAAATGATATTGGTACGAGTTTCATATGTGTTATGATTAAAGGGTTTTGATCACACTAGAGCACATTTGTCTCACACTCTAGATATCATTGGTATCGTGTACGTAAGAGGATTAGCGTAATGAGAAACATAGGAGCCAGTACAGACGTCTAGGTCCCAATGTTGGTTATTGCCTGGTAAGCTCCCAGGCATGTCTATGCGTTATAGCGAACCTTTCGGGTCACACACTTAAGCTGTGAGTCAATCTTTTATTGAGAGAATAAAGATGTAGTATTAGTGGTCATGAGATAGTGTCGGAGTAGCTACGATGTCACCGGGACTTGTTCCAGTGAAGGTATAGAGAAAGAGAAGGCAGACATTCTATGTCTCGGGATAATAGGAAGTGTTTCTATTATTGTCGGATTTATTCCGAGAGTGTTTTATGTAGATGGAAATATTCGTCCAAGAGTATTTTGTCTGCGGGCACTAGGTGTCCCGGATCATGTAAATGGGTTTTACATGATAGGTAATTAATTCGGTGAATATTCCGTAAAAGGAAATATTCAAATAAGAATTAATTAGACAAAATATTATTTAATTAGATATTGATTTATTTAATTAATAAATAATTATTGGAAATAAATTAAATAAATATTTTATTTGGAGCCCACCAAAGGGGGCTGCCAAGTGGGCCCATGGGGCCCACAAGGCAGCCGCACCCCACATGTGGGGCGGGTGGGCAATCCGAGTTGTGGGGGGAGGGGGGACTCCCCCTTTGGCAGAAACCCTAGTGGGTTGAGCCCACTAGGTGGAGGCGGTTTGGGAGGGGGGGAGTCCTACTCCACCTCCCAATCCGAGTTGGGGTAAGGGAGGGACTCCTCCCCCCTTCCTTCTAGGTGGAGGCGGTTTGGGGAGGGGAGTCCTACTCCACCTCCCAATCCGAGTTGGAGGAGGGGAAGGACTCCCCTCCTTCCCTCCTTGGTGCGACGGTGCAAGGGGAGGGGTTGCCCCTTCCCCAAGCATCCCTCCCCTTTGGCCACCTATATAAACACCACCAACCCCATGGGTTGAGAATATCCAAGAATCGAAAAGCACAAGTTTCTCTCTCTTGATATTGTGCTATTAGAGGATGCTCTAATTAGATGGCGCTCTAATTAGACATTGCTCTAATCTCTCTCTCTAGTAGATCTCATGTGTTGAGAATTAGATCTCTCTAATCTCATATTGCTCTAATAAAGTTTGATTAGATCAACCACCTAAACTATGCCGCAAGGCAGTCTCTCTTCGTCGGTTGCAAGTAGCTCTGGACGGCGAAACACTGACGGATTGGCGCGGTGTACGTGTGGATACTGCTAGACCGGGGCTGCGCGAGTAGTCCCTCGACGACAAGAATCGAAAGGCAATCTCACCTCCCGGCGTGGACGTGAGATTCTTCATTAGGCTTCACCGACATCTACTTCGACTACAACAAGATCTTCCGCAACGGTTGTAGTAAGTTTTCTGGATGTAGCATTATGGGGTGCTGCATATCTTCATAGTATAGATCTTGGCCTATTGCGTAATATGCTAAGCAAAATTTTTAAGTTTCCATTGCGCAACCCAACAGTTTGTACCTTCCTTGTAGAAGGACACTCAAGGATATGGTACTAGTGACGAGTCTGGTTATACGAGATCATGAATGACAGCTAGTTCGTGAACATGCCATCTCGTACGCAACAACGGGGAGTGCTCTGATTATGGAGGGACATGGAATTCTTGATGCCTCTTGGCTGGCGACGAAGCACCAACGTTAACCTGTGGAGGTTGAGACGGATGCTCAGAAATTTTTGAATCTGGATGACCCCGGGGGCAGCAATTCTTATTTTCATGTATATGCCAGGAGATTAAGGAGGTGAGTAGGTTTTTTAACTAGCATGAAAGTTTGTTGGGCGTTTTGGTGATGAAGTTGTCCATCTTTATGCTAAAAAATTCTAGAAGCTAGATGACGGTTTGGATGGATTAACTATACTCCACTGTTCCTAGTAGACAGGTGGAAACCGGTGAAAATAATGAAAAAATCATGTTTAAAATTGTAGGTTCATACTCAAAATTGTTTAGAAGTTGTGAAAATAACAAAGGCAACAATAAATAGTAGTTGTAATGTTACTATTCATTGCTTAATTTTTCGTTGTTATAGCTCTTAAACTATTTCGAGTTTGAAGTAATTTACATGCCTATAGAATTCTATAATTCCAACATAATATTGTATTTTTTTTGTGAATTTTTAACTTTTAAACAAGATTTTTTCGTGATTTTTAACAATTTTCACTGAAAGTTGGTTTCCAGCAGATACTTTCTCGCCCATTGATTCAAAAAAAAATCGCAGGAGAAATTGTTGACATTTTTGCATGGAGATGCAAAGAAAGGGCGATCTTTGCGTAGATGCGTGGCAGGTTTCTGGGGAGCTCCTATAGGACGCGCTACGCGGACGAAACCTGGCTCCGCGTACCCCCGCCCCCGCCAGCGATGGTACTGGGCTCGGCCCACTTTTTGCAGCTACCGTTTCACGCGGGACGCTACTCTTTCCTGATTTTTTCTCGTTTTCCTGGTTCGCTGCTTCTCGCGGGAGAAGTTTTAGTGCCGTGTGTATCAGCCCAAAGTTAAGAACCTGAAAAACCTGTGTAAGTTTTCCACTTTTGTGTTCCTTGCATCATGGCATCCAAGCATCCTGTTGTTACTAGAGAATTGTGCTAGGGAATTGTTGTTGTTGCTAGGGAATTGTGGTGGATTTGGCAACATTCAAAAACCAAATGCCAAACTTGTTTCAACCAATTTCAAATTAATGAAGGCACTCAAACTTGCAAAACAAAATCACTTTGACATCTCATAATTGTCAAGGAAGTTCCAAGAGCTCAAATCAATATTTTGACTTGCTTCAAAAATTCTAAAAGAGTATTATTTTGGAAATTCTCAAAAATGCCTATAAGCCATTCCTATTTTGTTTTCCTCTCAAATGATTTTCAAATAATCTGTAAAAATTAGGGGAACCTAATATTAATATAAAGAGACTCCACAAAAATTGGCATAATTTTTGGAGGTGTTTAAGTTGCCCTTTTAATTCGAAAACAGTGCACACAGTACTGGGAAGGACCTGTTCGTGATGATTTTAAAACCTCCAGGGACTTCTTTGCAAAATCATCTTCCCCTTCTCTGTAGCGACCGAGCGCGCTGCGCTCGCGCCGCACCGCCGCGTCGATGCCGCGCCGGGCCCCCTCTTCTCTGTCCTTTCCCTGCAAGGAGAGGAAGAGCGCACGCCCACGAGCCTCTGCTCCCCATCCCCACCTGCCCCGCTCCCCTTTTTCTCTCTTTCCCCGAGCTCCCGCGAGCCGCCATGGCCGCCATGCTCGCCGTGCTCGTCGCCGGTGTTTGAGGAGCTCCCGAGCAAATCGCCGACCACCACCATCTCTGCCGTGCCTTGCTCCGCCTCCCTACCAAAGGAATCGCCCGGGAGCGCATCGAATCGACGCCGCCGTCGTCGTCTTCTCCGCCTCTGGCCGCCGAGCTCTGAGCAACCGCGCCGCCGATGTGGTGCTCTTGCGACCTCGCCGAGCAGCTCCACGTGCGCGTGGTGAGCTCTCTGTCCTCCAGGACCCCTCCTTTCCCTTCCCTCTCCTCCTAACCTGCTGGGTCGCCGTCGTTGCGCAAGTCGCCGTGCGCCGCCGTGCCCTTCCGTTGCATCGGATATTCCGGGTCGTGTACGACCGGATAATCCGTTTTGATTCAGTACGTCCAAACCTCAAATTTTTCCTCTCCATCGGATTTTCCGAGTTACAAGAAAATCGGATAATCCGAATTAATACAGTACCTAGAATAATCCATTTTCCACCTTTTTTCCAAACCTGGCTATTTAGTTTTAATTGCTGTTCAAAGGAATTCGACAAAAGGGGACTTATTCAAAAGAGGAATTTTTAGAAATGCAATACCTGAATTTATTGAAAAGTACTCCAAAAATTGCAAGTAAGCTATCAAAATGATCAATGGACTAAACTTCACATTCTAACATCATTTTCCATGCTGAACTAAATACTAGGATTAACTTTTCTTGCACTATAGAAAACGGGCAGATTTAAAATGGATTTGACAAATTCAACAACTTAATTTTGTTTAATCAGAAAAATGGTGTTCTTTATATCCAAAAATGCTCACCAATTCAACACCTACCCTAACACATCATGCCCATGCATGTTGGAGGAAGAATTAGCTACTGTTCTAATTGGAATTAGCTAGATAAGCCATTAAGATAAATATGGGTTTGTGCCAATTATTGCCAAATAATTTGGGACAACTCATTTAAATTGTTGATCATGTTCATGATCCTTTAGTTACATTAAAATGTCATGTCATCATGTTTGTGCATTGCACCTACTTGTATTCGTGTTATTTATGTTGTTCCTTCTCCGGTGTTGTTTGTGCTTCGGTAGATCGAGGAGTTGAGGTGCAACCACAATTCTTCGACGATTCTTACTACCTTTCATGTCAACAAGGCAAGCGTAACCCCCCCTCTGAGCATATCTTATCCTATTTTCCGCAAATATTTTCTCCACTATAATATTGCATGCGGTTCCAAATGTCAATTTGCTTGGATTAGAGTATCCTATAGTTGCATTAAGATTCCGATGCCAATTACCTGTCTCCCCTCCTATTTATCCATAGGATTGTACTGTTGGCCTGAAATACTTAACTATGCAATGTTGATGCTTAGCTATGCTTAGTTAAATGCTTAGCCGTCCGATGGATACTTCATGTTGGAAACAGGTTGTTGAAGTGTTCAGATGATGGTGGAGAATTTGTGGTGACAGGTAATAAAATGCTTAAAGGTGGGGATGAGAGGCCACTTCGGTATGGTGGTGTTTTGTCTCACTCTCGCCGCCTAGGTGCGAGTTCTTTACCTCTTGAACCAAGAATGAGCGCGCTTCCTTTCGGTGGGCTATATGGAACCCCCGTCGACCAACTAACTTGAGCGGGACTAGCCAGGGTCCTCTAGTTTGGTTTTCCATTTGCGTGTGCGTGAAGATGGTGACCAAGACTGGGATGAGGATGGCAGTGTTAGGAAAATGAGTGGCCACGGGGCACGGTGTCGATGATCCGTGCTTCGTCCTCACTGATGATCCTGGGTTAGTCCTCAACAAGGTAAAGGTTGTAACCGTTCCCACTCAGCCGGCTTTCCCCGTAAAAGAGCTAAGCGTAGGCAATGACCGGGCGGTACTGAAGGTAAACACAGTGCACCCCTGCAGGGTTAAATCTTTTCGAAAAGCCGTGTCCACGGTTACGGACAACTTGGGAAAGGACGATAAGACCATAGAATAACTTGAACGGAATGATTAAAAACTGGGTACTAGAGGTACCACTCATGAATGCAAGGTTGACTTCCTCGAGGGTGATTCGGGGAGGTGCCTCTGATGAACAGGTACAATGGTTGGTGATGGTTGATCTCTGAGAAAGGTGATCAGAGAAAAGAGTCTCTTCTTACCTCTTTTTAAAATACTCTAAATAGTCGATGCCATTGAGTTATGTCTTTTTAAAATAAAATCAGCTTTATGCAAAACAGCCATAAAACCTTGGAAGCCAATCATCGAGCATATATTAGCTCCTAATCTTGCGAGTTCGTCGAACTCAACGTCGTTTGCTTATTTTCAGGGGAGGACTTCACCGATCTCGAAGGTGGGTTCTTTGTGGACGTCGACGAGTAGTCTGGGGTTCCCAGGTGGCAGCTTGGGACCTCCCGGAACAGCTGGCGCTTGGATGTTTATCTGTAGGCCTCTTAGGCCATATTTGGATCTTGTTGTTTAGAACAACCTAATTTGCTTCCGCTTGTTGTACTGTTGGGTCTGTGACCTCTGGTTGTCATTTGCTATCTTTCTCTATTATAAGAGTTGAACTATATGATTTGTGTCGTAGAGTCTGTGATGTGCCAGTTGTTCCACAAGTCTTGATCTCTCTATTATGCTTTGATAGTGTGTCCGGTGGTATCGGATAACCGGGGACACAGTATCACTGTATAGCAGTCAGGTCGGGGCGCCACACCGTGCACGTTTTGGATCAACAAAAAGAGTTATAGTGCCATGTAGTTAACAAAAAAGAGTGGTGTTTATTTTGCTAACTCAATATTTTTTTCCTGTTTCGCAGCTTTAGACGGAAAAATGGTTCAAATTTTTTAAAATGGAAAAAATGGTTCCGATTTTGAAAATGGTTTCGACTAAAAAAATGGTTCTGACTAAGAAAATCGTTCCGACTTAAAAAATGGTTCCGACTAAAAAATGGTTCCGAATTTTGAAAATGGTTCCGACTAAAAAAATGTTTCCGACTTAAAAAATGGTTCCGATTTTTGAAAATGGTTCCGTGTTTTTAAAATGGTTCCGACTAAAAAATGGTTCTGATTTTTGAAAATGGTTGCGACTAAAAATATTGTTCCCATTTTCGAAAAATGGTTCCAACTAAAAAAATGATTCCGACTAAAATAATGGTTCTGATTTTTGAAAATATGACTAAAACAATGGTTCCGACTTAAAAATTGGTTCCGAGTTTTTAAAATGGTTCCGATTTTTGAAAATGGTTCCGACTAAAAAAATGTGTCCGATTTTCAAAAATGGTTCCGACTAAAAAAATGCATCCGATTTTTAAAAATGGTTCCCACTAAAAATATGGTTCCGACTAAAAATATGGTTCCGATTTTCGAAAATGGTTCCGACTAAAAAAATGGTTCCGACTTACAAAATGGTTCCAACTAAAAAAATGGTTCTGACTAAAATAATGGTTCCGATTTTTGAAAATGGTTCTGACTAAAAAATGGTTCCGACTTAAAAATTGGTTCCGAGTTTTTAAAATGGTTCCGACTTATAAATGGTTCCGATTTTTGAAAATGGTTCCGACTAAAAAAATGTGTCCGATTTTCAAAAATGGTTCCGACTAAAAAAATGCATCCGATTTTTGAAAATGGTTCCCACTAAAAAAATGGTTCCGACTAAAAAAATCCGTTTTTTTTACAATAGTTCCAATTTATGAAAAACGGTTCAATTTTTTGAAAATGGTTTAGATTTTTGAAAAATGGTTCCGTTTTAAGAAACTGGTTCCGATTTTTTAAAAATGATTATGTTTCTTGAAAATGTTCAATTTTAAAAAATGGTTCAGATTAATAAATATTCATTTTGGTTTAGATTTAAAAATGGTCCCAATTTTTGAAAATGGTGAACATTTAAAAGCTAGTTCTAATGAAAAAAGGGATATGAAAAAGGATACTTACACGTTGCGAATCCAATTTATCTTATTTTAATATGAACATTTATGTTAGCTGAACGATTTTAACCCGTGAACGTAATAAAAAAAAGGATACTTACACGTTGAGAAAAGTTATAAAAAAAGAAACTGAAAAACAAATAGAAAAGGCAGAAAGAAAGAACATAAAAAGAATATATCTTATTTGAATAATATTTAATATGAATATTTATGTTAGCTGATCGATTTTAACCTGTGAACGTAATTTCTTTGAACCCGTTAAATATCTATTTTGAACTCATGAACATATTTTCAGAATCTCAAAAAAATTTAACCCCCAGAATATTTTTTCAAAGTCCCATGAACGTTTTTCGAAGCCCATGAATAAATTTTTGAGTCCATGAATATAGTTGTTTGAAGGGTGAATGCTTTTTTAAAGTTGTGAAACATTCCGTAAACTCTCATGAATATTTTTCGTATCATGAACATTATCTTAAAAAATGAACACATTTTCCCTCTTTTACCATAAAAATAAAGATCAGAAAAGAAAACAGATATTAAATAAAGAAGAATAACAAAATGGAAAAGGGAGAAAAAACAAAGGTAAAACCAAATAAGAAACTACCGATAGAGAAAATGGAAACGGAACAAAAAGAAATCAGGAAAGAAACAAAACGAAAAAAGCAAAATAATCTATACTACTATTAAAAGAGCAAACTTGACCGGATACATTAAATCTATGTCGTTCAAAATTGGATCAACGAATCAGATTGTCCCATCCGTGTTGAGCTAACTCAACACATCGTGGCGAAACATTATTTTGTCTAACAGGCTTGATTTGCAGTTCTAATCGGAAAAGAATCTGTCCGTTTTGAACACGATCTTAGCCCAGGCTGCCTGATCCGATTCAAACAGCAAAACAAACCCTGAAGCCTATATTACACCTCTGCTACCTGCATGATGCCAGACGCCGCGTCGTAGCACCCGCGCGCGATGGGCATCCGCTGGTCGCTCACACGCGCTTCACCCATCTGTGAGCTCCTGTAGACTTTTCGTACTACATGGACTCCAAAACCTGAACCACAGCACTAATTAGAACGGTTACACAGTTCATGGCTATTTATAAGATTTGATCTATTATCAATCTATATTAATTTTTCGTTTATTTTCGTTTAATGTGAACGTGGCATCTATCAACTGCAAATGACAGCCGACCATGCCTTTTTATATGCAGCTATAGAAATAAATTATTCTTCTATTAAAAAGTGACCGATCTTGCTTATAATTCCGTAGTTTTGAGAGACACTGTAGGGAAGCCCTTATGATTCAGAGAAATATCTTACCATTTACTATAGTGTGAATGTGTATTGGTCAAAGTGTTTGGACAGATTCTATAGATGTTCATTGCATGTGCATTTGTACTATAATCATCGATTTATACAAACCATCTCCGCTGATAAGTTCTGATTATTTTCAAAACAATTGGCTCATTAATGAAAACGCGTGTCTATAAATTAATTATTTTCTACTACTTCAACTCGATTATACGTGCATTGCACGTGCAAAATTACTAGTACAAGAAAAGGAGAAAAGGCAACGTACAGAAAAATACCATGCTGTGTCGCACGGACGGACTAGGCAGCGTACGCATGAGAAAATAAATGGGCCAGGCCCAGTGAGATAGGGGGTACGCGGAGACTTGCAGCGCCGGCATATAGGTTTTGCCAGGTTTCTGGCCGTGAAGCCATAACTTTTTTTTTTGAGGTTGTGGGCCGTGAAGCCATAACTGAAGGAGGAGGTCGTGACTTGTGAGCCCATCCCCTCACTGTGAGGCTGTGAGCCGACCCAACAGAGCGACAGCGAGAAGGACCCTTCTCACTGGGTTTCGATGCGAGCATTTTATGCCATCCGGAAACCAAAAGCCCAAAACCGAAGGCTCTGCAGCTGCGGCCCTGTCGCGGCGTCGCCACTCCGGCAGCTTCTCCCGGCGAACTCCGGCGCCCCCTCGCCTTTTTCTGCTGCCCAGGGACCGCCACGACCGAACCCCATCCCATGGGGGCTTCCGAGTCTCTCCTGGCCAGGCAGCCGCAGCCTCGACCGCAGTGGGCGGACGAGATCACGACGGTGTCCGACGGCCGGCGCGACGCCGCGGACGAAGACCCCCTCCTCCGCCGCATCCGCTCACTCAGCATCGTGAGAACAAATCTCCCTCAGTCCTTTTCTCCTCCCTGTGGCTTCTTTACTGCTAATTTTACCCCGTGATTGGGATTTTTAAGGCCCCGCCGCTGTTGAGTGGTCAACCAGCAGCAGGCTCGGATACGGAGCCCAGCTTCACTGACATCCTTGTCCGGAAACCTTCTACTGCGTCCTCGGCCGCCTCCGGTGAGTGAGTGCCATGCTGCAAGGGTAGGAATTTGTTGATGCAAACCACTTACTTGGAACTGGGCATAAAATTAGTAGGAGCTCATCCATGTTTTGGTAATTGTTTGTAGGTAATATGAACCCAAATCTGATGTTTGAGCTTTTCGCTATGTACCGTGAATGGCAAGAAGAGATGGCCAAGGAAATTAGTGGAATACAGGTAGGTAGGAAATTGTGACATTTAGATGTTCATAACTAGGTTACTCGAGCTATGTTTTTAATTCGAAATTGAAACTCTGTGACATGATAGATGAGATGCAAGTTTTGTTTATGTCCCCTTCTCTATTAAAAGTTTCCAAAATGCCTAGGGCTGTCAATCAGGGACGGGTGCACCAGATATTTTATCCCCTTAGTGATAAGCCTAGATAAATGCAAAGCCAATTACTTACACATTAGGTCTTCTCATTGTCGATGCTTATTTTGCTTTGATCGTGATACTGAAAAATATTGAGGTCATATAGATTAATGTGAAACATGTTGTATTACTGCTTCAGTATCATAAATAAAATACTATTGGCATAATTGATACTTCATTAGCAATGAATTTTGAACAATTGCAATCCATGCACCATGTATGCTTTAGCTAAACTGTTTTGACGAAATTATGGTTTAGCACCTACAATATTTCTATCACACGTTAAACTGATGGTTTAGCGCTTACAATATTTCTATCACACGTTCAAAAACCATTGGCATTGTATTTGTACTGAGTTTTTAGTGTCTATACTCTAGAGTGGATATCGAAGGATGCTCTTTAGGAGTAGAGACTTTTGGCTCCTGAGCTCCAGTGCTCCCTCCAATTATAAAAATTCGAAAATCATATTTATGAGTTTCAAAAAAATTCTGAAAAAAAATCTGGTTTTAGCCAATAGTATATCACACGAACGTGCAAAATATTAACTTCAAATACTTTGTAATTTGAGCTACACAAAAATGAAAAAATTGTGGATCTAAATATGCCTATTTTCAACTTTCTAAGTTTTACCAGATTTTGTTATTTTTATGTAGCTCATAATATAAAGTACTAGTTGAATGCCCGTGCGTTGCTACGGGATTTATTTTTTCTGTCATAGCAAATTTGAATATAATTAATTGAATATTTACGTGTCTTAAAATAATAGCGCTACACCATGCCGCCGGGATGGTATCATGGTTTTTGAGTCGCCGACTAGTCGCCGACTAATCGCCGAGTCGTTTTCTCAAAACAACGGCGACTCGCGACTAGTCGGCGACTTGGAGCGACTAGTCGCTGACTTGGAGCGATTAATCGCCGAGTCGTGGGCGGTTGGCGACTTGCTTGAGTCGCGACTCAAAAACCATGGATGGTATGACACATAAAATGTGCGATCCGAAATCTACACCGGAGAAATTGAAACATATATCATTTGATAGATCTCGCAAATATAGGAATTTATGAATTTGAATAAACTCAATCCGAGTTGTGGTTTGGGAGAAAACAGTTGGCGAAACGTAGCTATCTGCTGCCCAGTGCGGCAGACAACAGATTTTCGTGAATAGGCTGTAGAGGGTTGCTTATTCGACAGGAATACGCTTTCATAGCTGGAAAACGGATTTTACTTTTAGCTAGCTCAAAAGGATCGATTGGTTCACTGTATGTTTTCTCCTAGCTCGCGCACGGAGGCACGGTGGTCGCCGGAGCTGGCCGCTGGGCGCACAGGGAGGCCGGGCGAAGTCGGGGCCGGGACGGCGGCGACGTACCGTGGCCAGGGAAGGCGAAGCCGGCGGCGGGGACGCCTCCTGCGCGTCGCCGGCGAGCTCATCTTCTAGCTCGCGCACGGGAGGCACGGTGGTCGCCGGAGCTGGACGCTGGGCGCACGGGAAGGCCGGGCGAAGGCGGTAATGGGAAGGCGGCGGCGGACCGCGGCCAGGGAAGGTGAAGCCGGCGGCGGGGACGCCTCCTGCGTGTCGCCGGTGAGCTCAACTCGGTCGGCCATGGCGGTTCCGCGACGAGGATGACGCCGATGGACGGCGCAGGATCGACCGGGCGGGGGCACGCCAGGACGCGGTCGTGCTGGGCGCCGCCAATCACGGGACGACGTCGAGGATCTCCTCCTCGTCGGGGACACAAGAAGGCCATCGTCAGGTCGGGTCGGATGCATAGGATTGGGGATTTTTCTATTTTCGCCGAACTGGTACCTTTAACTTGGCGGTGGCAAAGAGGGTAATTATTTCCTAAATCAGCCTAGCAATGAGGGGTAAAACCGAAAAATTTAAAAAAGGCACCATCACCTCAAGCCATATTATATAGTAGAGATTTCAAATTGACATTTCTCACGTTTATGGGATACAACATTGGCTACATGAGTGATTTTTTTCAGAATTTTTTGAATCTCACAAATATAGCTTTCAATTTTTTTAAGTGGAGGGAGCACTGGAGCTCCGGAGCAAAGAACAATTTCCGACTCTTTAGAAAGTACGATAGATAACTGGTTAACTCAAGTTGCTCGTGGTAAATATGTATTACTCAGAAGATAGCTGAAGAGATTTGGTGTTAGAAATATGTAATTTGTCTTCTATGTTTCTGCGTTGACTATTTTATAGAGTTCTAATATATTTGCGTATGTTGCAGGGAGAGATAGAGAATAAGATAGAAACAGCGGATGCATTGGCTGTCAAGCTTCTCCAGCGGTTCAATTACTCTGTTACTTCTATGAGATCAACCTCACAATCTCGCTGAAGGTAACAAATGCAGTGTTTTATTAGATAGATAGCAATGCCTTCACCACATTATATCTGTCTGAGATAATGAACACTACCTGTAATTTGAGAACGGCATGGAGATATTGAACTATATATTGACATTGCTCTACCAAACATTCGCAGTTCATCCTGTTAGAGATAGAATCGGTTTCCGATTGTATAGAGATTTTGTATCCTGTATGTTAGGAAGGATCAGTTTGTGATCCTTGCCTTGCCGTGTACGTATTGTACCCCTTTGTTGTGTATAAAGAGAAAGCCCCCCGATTGGGGAGGATCACCGGCAAATATTCTTTTTAACTTGGTATCAGAGCGATCGTTTTCGATCTCGGGCCTGCGCGCGACGAACTCCACCCCGCGCTGCAGCACTCGTTTTTCCGCCGGCGTGATGTCTTCTTCCGCTCCACCCTTCAACACTGCTGGCGCGATGATGCCGTTCCCGTTCCCGGCCACCTCTCTTCCCACCACCATGCCAACCACGTACTCAAACACCATCACCGTGCGTCTGGATCTCACGAATTTCCTCCTGTGGAAGACCCAGGTCGTCCCCAACATTGCCGGTCAGGGCTGGTACGGCTTCCTTGATGGGAGTTGCGTCGCGCCGCCCGCGACGATCACCACGGGAGAAGGAGCCGCCGCTGTCACGGCGCCAAACCCCTCGTTCGCGATCTGGTGGTATACAGATCAGCGGGTTCTCAGCATCCTCGTCGGTAACATGACGGAGGAACTCCTCGGGCAGATGGTCGGCCGCAACACGTCCGCCGCCGTCTGGGCGTGTCTCCACGCCATGTTCTCTGCCCAAAGCCGTGCGGGAATACGTCAGCTGAAGAAAAATGACCTGACTGCCGCCGAGTACTTCAGTCAGATGAAGGGGTTCGCTGACACGCTGGCCATGGTCGGCTCCCCTATTTCCGATGATGAACTGATCGACTTCATCGTTGTCGGCCTCGGTTCCCAGTTCGAGGCTCTCCAGGCTTCGCTCACCGTCCTCAACAACACGTCGGCCACAGTGACGGTGTCTGACTTCTACGCCATGCTGCTGTCATGCGAGGCCATTCAGGCGCAAAACTCCCAGGCCGGAGACTTCTCCACTTCGGCCAATGCAGCGGCGCGGCAGGGCAACGCCAACCGTGGCGGTGGGCGGCCCTTCGATCACATCTCCAACGCCGGTCGTTCTGGTGGACGGCCAAACGGTGGACAGCACGGAGGTGGTGGTGGCGGTGGCAACTTCGCTGGTGGTGGCGGCGGTCACTATGCTGGTGGACAACAAGGCTACCGTGGTGGCAACCGCAATGGTGGCGGTGGTCGTGGTGGCGGACAAGGTGCTGGCGGCGGCCGCAGTCGCTATCGCCCCAAGTGTCAACTCTGCAAGTATTGGGGTCACGAGGCCCCTACTTGCAAGAGGTTAAATCAGGTGTATCAAACTGAAGATCACCGTTCTGGCAACTCCATCGCCACCCAGCATGATGAGCAGCAGCCGTGGTTCATGGACACGGGTGCAACCGACCATCTCACCAATGACATGGGTCGGCTCAGCGTCCAGGAGCGCTACCAGGGCAAGGACCAAGTTCAAGTCGCCAATGGTGCAGGTTTGTCTATTACGCACGTTGGTCATTCTCGTTTAGCTGGTTCCTTGCAATCCCTTGATCTAAAAAATGTTCTTCATGTTCCTGATATTAGCAAAAATTTGCTTTCGGTATATCGTCTAGTCTCTGACAATGACATCTTTATTGAGTTTCATAAATATTTCTTTTATGTCAAGGACAAGGCTACGAGGAAAATCATTCTTCGCGGTAGGAGCCGTGGTGGTCTCTATCCACTCCCTTTTGGTCGAGCTACTTCATCTGAGCGGCATGCATCGTCCAGCGTCAAGTTTTCATCTCATCAGTGGCATCAACGTCTTGGTCATCCGTCGAATAATGTAGTTCAAAGTATTGTTAGAACAAATAACCTCCCATGTTCCCCAAACTCTGTTTCATTCGTGTGTGATGCTTGTCAACGTGCTAAGAGTCATCAACTTCCATATAATTATTCTTCTCGTGTGTCTCATGCACCGCTTGAGCTTGTTCATTCCGATGTTTGGGGGCCTGCCCTACCTTCTTCTGGGGGTTTTAAATACTATGTTAGTTTTATTGATGACTATAGTCGCTATTGCTGGATATATTTGCTTAAACATAAATCTGATGTTGAGAATATTTTTTATATGTTTCAAAATCATGTTGAGCGTCTCCTAAACACTAAAATTCGTGCCGTTCAGTCTGATTGGGGTGGTGAATACCATCGTCTTCATGCTTACTTTCAGCGCACGGGAATATCTCACCGTGTTTCATGTCCTCATACTTCTCAACAAAACGGTATTGCCGAACGCAAGCATCGGCATCTTGTCGAAACAGGGTTAGCTCTTCTTGCCCATTCGTCTCTCCCGCTTCGGTTCTGGGATGAGGCTTTCCTTACCGCTTGCTATCTCATAAATAGGATGCCCTCCCCTGTTCTTCGCAACGTCACCCCCATCGCTCGTCTTCTTGACATGTCGCCGGAGTATTCTTTTCTTCGCACCTTTGGTTGTGCGTGTTGGCCGAGCCTTCGCAAGTATAATTCGCGTAAGCTCGAGTTTCGGTCCAAGATGTGTGTTTTCCTTGGGTACAGCCCTATGCATAAGGGATATAAGTGTCTTGATCGTAGTACCGGGCGTATTTATATTTCTCGTGATGTCATCTTTGACGAGAATGTTTTTCCGTTTGCTACCCCCGGTGTGACCGTTGATGTTTCCAAATTACTTCCGGTGTCTTTTCCGCAGCAGGAACCAGCTGTTCAGAATACTAGCATGCGTAATTATGACATATCCCTGTTACCTTTTGATGCGCTTGGTATTGCTTCTGTTTTTCCTGTGCAGGTTCCAGCTCCTGCGGTCGACGTGCATGGCGAAGAGGCGATCAACGTGCATGCCTCGTCGCCCGCGCCATCCAGCACGCATCGGTCTGGCGCATCGTCTCCATCCAGCCCGCCTCGCTCTGGCGCGTCCTCTCCTGGGCCAGATGCTCCTTCTAGCGATGCAGCATCTTCTGCCGAACAGGCTGCATCTTCGCCTACTGGGCCGCAGTCGCCGATCGCTGAGCGCGCGGATGATCCGAGCTCTTCGCCCAGTGCGGCGCCCTCCTCAGCTCCAGATGGGCCATCGTCCACGCCAGCACACACGGGTCCTCTGCGCACTCGGAAGCAGCACGGCATCACGAAGCCCAAGATCTTCAAGGATGGGACTGTGCGATATGATCCCTATCGCCGACGTGCTTTTCTGGCAGTTCCCGCCTCATATCGCACTGCTCTTTCCGAGCCTGCATGGCGTTCTGCGATGGAAGATGAGTTCGACGCCCTTCAACGTAATCAGACTTGGAAATTGGTACCTCGACCGCCCGGCACGAATATTGTTGGCAGTAAGTGGATTTTTAAAACCAAATTTCGGCCTGATGGTTCTGTTGATAAGTACAAGGCTCGTCTGGTTGCACGCGGCTTCACACAGCAGTACGGTATTGATTATCATGACACTTTCAGTCCTGTTGTCAAGCCTGTCACGGTTCGCCTTGTGTTATCTCTTGCGATTTCTCGTGGTTGGTGTCTTCGTCAAATTGATGTCAGTAATGCTTTTCTCCATGGTTTTCTTGATGAAGATGTCTATATGCAGCAGCCACCTGGTTTTGAGGATTCCCGTCATCCGCAGTACGTCTGTAAGCTTCAGCGTGCTCTCTATGGTCTCAAACAATCTCCACGAGCTTGGTATGCTCGGTTGAGTGATCGGTTGCATCAACTTGGTTTCGTTTCCAGCAAGGCTGACACTTCTTTATTCATCTTTGATCATCATGGTGTCACCGTCTATATGCTCGTCTATGTTGATGATATTGTTCTTGCTGGATCCTCTGCGGTTGCTGTTGACAGGCTGGTTCGTACTCTCTCCGAGACTTTTCCTATTAAAGATCTTGGACGTCTTGAGTATTTCTTGGGCATCGAGGCCACATACAATGCTTCAGGGATGGTGCTGACCCAGCACAAATATGCACTTGATTTGTTGTATCGTGCAAATATGGAGAATTGTCGTGCTGTTACTACACCCATGTCGGCCACTGACAAGCTTTCTCGGGATCTCGGTATACCCCTCAGCTCCGACGATGCCTTCAAATATCGCAGTCTTGTTGGTGGTTTACAGTATCTCACTCTGACAAGACCAGATTTGTCTTTTGCTGTTAATAAGGTTTGTCAATACTTGTCAGAACCCACGACAGTTCACTACGAGGCGGTTAAGCGGATTCTACGTTATGTCAAGGGTACAGTGTCCACTGGTTTGCGTATTCAAAAAGCACTATCCTCTGTGATCAATATTTTCACCGATGCTGATTGGGCGGGTTGTTCTGATGATCGTCGCTCCACTGGTGGTTTTGCTGTATACCTTGGACCCAATTTGATATCCTGGAGCTCGCGCAAGCAACCGACGGTCTCTCGTTCTAGTACTGAGGCCGAGTATAAAGCACTGGCTAATGGCACTGCCGAGGCGATTTGGATTCAGTCTGTGTTGAAGGAGCTTGGCGTGCATCAATCCCGTCCTCCTGTCCTATGGTGTGACAATCTTGGCGCCACATATTTGTCAGCCAATCCAGTGTTTCATGCGCGTACCAAGCATATTGAGATTGACTTTCACTTTGTTCGTGAGAGGGTAGCTTTGGGTGCTCTTCATGTCCGGTTCATCGCATCAGGAGATCAGGTGGCTGATGTCTTCACTAAACCAGTCACTCAGCTTACACTCCGTAGATTTTATTCCAATCTTAACCTTGTACACGACGGTTTAGATTGAGGGGAGTGTTAGAGATAGAATCGGTTTCCGATTGTATAGAGATTTTGTATCCTGTATGTTAGGAAGGATCGGTTTGTGATCCTTGCCTTGCCGTGTACGTATTGTACCCCTTTGTTGTGTATAAAGAGAAAGCCCCCCGATTGGGGAGGATCACCGGCAAATATTCTTTTTAACTCATCCACTGCAAGTGGAAGTTGGTGAACTGAAGGGCAGGTTGACCGAAGTAATAAGTAACTGCGACGCATTGTGCAAGAGGATTACAGCAGAAGGGCCAGAAAGTTTGCGATCATCCGTTCAACCTTTCACCACTGGGAGAATGGAGTTGGGCGGTGGGTCCCTTGACCCAAAACAAGATAACTGAAGATACGAATTGTTTGATTGTCTGAACTGCTGGTGGCATAAAAGCAGGAAACTAGTTAGTACACGAGGATACCCATTCAAACGAGGATTATTGGTCTCTTTTTGTTGAAATTCAGTCTGTCCTGTTGTTGGTCTTAATTTTGATCTTGTATAGGTGCGCGGTGTGTATGTCCAGTTGTATCATAAAGCATAGGGTGATTATTAGTTCCTGGTTTTTGTATCTTTTCCTTTCTGATGAGAAACTGGCTTTCTGTCCTTGACTGCACTTTCATTTCAGTTTTGTCGAAACACCAATGTTAACCAGAAACGGCTTGAGGCTACTGAAATAACTGCTCATTCGCTCTTCATAAAGTTTTCTCGCTGTTAAGAATATCTACATCGTCTGATTGGTTCTGTTTCATATGGGTGTTTTCTTTTACAGGAAGCGCAGAAGTTTTGTGCGTTCTGCATAGTGCTCAGCTGGATGCAGGACATTTTGGAAGGGTTTGATTTTTAAGAACAACGAATCCTGTTCCTAACTTTTGGTTAGGCACATGGTCGCATCATAGGAATTTCATAATATATAGAAAAACAAAGTATATGCTTTCTAAGAAACCAAACATGAGCCTAACCTAAGAACAAAACCGTATGGAAGGGTCAGAATATTATCACCCTTCGGTCTCTAGTCAAGAGCTCTTAGAGCATCTCTAGCAGCGCCCGTAAACCGTCAAACCTTAAACGCGGTTTACGGTTCGCATTTTAGGCGTTTCTGCTCACAAAAACGCGTGACGCAGAATAGAAACCGTAGCTAAAACTATAAATTTAGAATTTTTTAGATTTCGTGGGAACAAACGCAAGTTCATCATCGATTCATCGCATACATATGAGCTCGTCGGCATTTTACACAAAAACTATGCTAAAACCAAAATCTAAACTAGTCTAATCGCGGCCGCCCTAACCCTAAAGTCAAAATTAGGCTCACCGGAGCCACGGGCGCGGCGGCGACGCAGCGGCGGAGGAGCTTCACTCCTCGTCGGAGGAGACGAGGTCGATGACCATCGCCGCCTCCCTCTGCCACTCCGCCTTCTTCTCCGCGGCGGCGCGATCCTGCTCGAGCCCCTAGCGCAAGAAGATGCCGTCTATCTCCTCGTCGCGCTCGAGCTGCGCGGCGCACTCCTCCGCCTCCCGCCGGGAACGCAGCAGCGTCACCGCCACGGCGTGCTCGAACTCGTCCTCACAGACGTAATCCTCCGGCGCGAGGGAGGTGCCAAAGGATGCGACGTCGTAGTCCTTCGGCGGAGGAGCTGCCCTCGCCACGGCGGAGGCGCTCGCGCTCCCACTTGAGGCGGTCAAACTCCTCCACCACGCGGACGCAGAGCGATGGCGGCACTGGCAGGTTCAGGTTGGTCCACTTGCGCGCGCTTCGCTTCCGCGCGCCGTCGCTCCGACGACCATCGCCCGCCGAGCGTCGGAGTAGTCGCCGCCGAAATTGTCACCGCCCCGGAGCTCGGCGGGCTCCCTCTTCGGCGCCATCGGAGCTCAGCGGGCTCGGATCTGTAGATGCGGTCGGCGAATCGCTCGTCGGAGGCGGCGGAGCGCTTGGCGGATTTCTCGTTGGCGGCGGTGGGGAGAAAAGGTTTGGGAACTGAGAATGCCCCCTCGGCCATCATATAGGAGGTCTGGCGGCTCGGATTCACGGACGCCCGTAAACGGTTTACGGGCTGGGCCGTCTTTACAGGCGTTGTTCTGGCCCAAAAAACGGCCTCAGCCCATAAAACCGCCGGAGTTTTAAGGGTTTTCTCCTTTTATGGGCGCTGCTAGAGATGCTCTTAGTCCCAAAATTTCTGCATTTTCGCCATGCTGCATTCAGAGGCATCTACTCCACCCAAATTATGCTTCCAATTCGAATGGCAAAACGTAGTAATTGTGTGTTACTGATGTGAACTTTACCGTTGATACCATTTTCCAAGAGGTATTTTGAAAATACAAATTCATGCTTCGACCAATAATTTATTTAAGTAATTTGGGGATTGTGTTCTAGCAATTTGCGTAGTGTGGAAGGATTTGAAAAACAACCTGGCTAATCAGATCCTTGTCTGTCGGCAAGCTCACACATGACACATCCCGCCTTTAGTATAAGTGTTTTTTGAGAATCAAGGTACAGACGTAGAGTAAGTGCACTCATCTCAATGAAGGCGCACACACACATACTACACATATTACCACCTCCGAAACACTGAGTCAGCAGATTTTGAGGTTAACCATGCCACCACAGACGCATCGCTGTTGACGGACACGTCACATACCACTGAAAGAATAGTGCCGTTTAGATCATGAACTAAATTCAGATAAATGGCAACACCCATCCGAGAAGAATGCGAGAAATACCCGAGACACATGCTGAGCCGGCCGGCCAATAGCTAGCGTTGCCCATTAAACAAATTTTTATATTTGATAAAAATATTCTCAAACCTATCCAATATACTATCTAATAGTATAAAATATATTGATGTTCATTTTCATAGGTCAAAGAGAAAATGAATAATCTTATATTCAAATGTGTTCATACAAACCAAGAATAGTTGTTCATGTGCATTAAATCATTTGTTTGCGCTGCTCTTAAGGCATGTTCTTGCAAAATCACATACTTTGGAGTAAGTAAAACTGTTAAACTGAATACCCTTATATTCATGTCTTTCACAACAAATAATACATGGTTAGGAATAACAATATTTGTGTATTTCAACGAGAAATGTTCACGTTTTTAGAATAAAATTGAATATAAAAACTTGATCGATGTTGTAAACTGTCCATGTATCTCAGAAAAATGTCCATATTAAGAAATACATAAAAGCGTATATATGTCCATGCAGGGTTCCCTCGCTCCAGCTGCAGGCACACGTGCACATACTTTTAAATGTGTACTCTTGTTCAAAAAAAGGTTGTAAAAAGTATTTCATAAGATCATATATTAGAAATTTCTTTCCCATGGAAAAATTGATTCACCTTCTATTTTTTTTCCATATAGTCCAAGAAAATTTTCCATGCACAATAAACAAATAATCAAACTGCTCTTATAAAATATTCATGTAAAACTGACATAATTTATGCCGCACTCAAAAGGAAATAAAAGTGTGAATAAAGAAAATATAATAAGCAACAAAAGGGGAAAGATAGAAAAAAAGTAAATAGATAAAAAATATATCTAAGGATGCAAACACATAGAATTAGAAAAGAAGGAAGAAGCATACTTGGGCCAGACCAATTAGCATTTAGTTATAACACAAAGCCCGTGAAGGTGTCGAAAGGGTCTCGGGCTGTTCTAAAAGTTCCTATGTTCTCTTTCTGGTTTAGATTTCAAAAAAAAAAAAAAAACTACAAAAGGTTGTCTCCCTAATAAAACTAGTACATAAGGTTTGTTTCCATAAAATACTGCAAGAGGATGTGATTTAAATCTGAAAAAGTAGATATTCACAACAGTGTGATGGTATACGTGCCTCGTACCAAAAACAAATTACACACCTTTGGTTATAGTTATTGTTTAGTCCTGATTTGTAGGCATATTTTAAGGTATATTTTTCACGTTTCCGTGTATTTTAAGCATGCTCAGTGAGGAGAGACAAATAAGAAGATACACGAGTGGAGATAACGCACGGTCTATAACTTGATAAAATGTACTCAGTCCGTTAAAGGATAGTCGAAGTTATAAGTCAAACTTATCTAAGTTTGTTGAAAAATGTGTCATTATCTACAATGCCAAATCTATATATTTCGTAAATATATTGTAAGATGAATCTAATAAAATTAAATTAGTGATCCATATGTTGGTATATTTTTAACTCGGTGAAACTTAAAGTAGTTTGATTTAGGAAAAAACCTAAAATTTGGGCATGGCGTTTTGGCTCCCGAGCGTAGATGCACATGGTATCCCCATCGTTAATGTGAGCATGAAGATTTGTGCTGGGACATTTTCTACGGTGATACAGTTCGGCAATATCCTGTACCGGGCACAGTGCCACTAAATGAGAGTGAGCATTAATTGTGTTGCAACGTTCGTTTGCTCCCTGGGCATCATGTACCGTCGGCCATGTGTTGTTTACTAGGTAAATTTGGTGCGGCGTCACGCCGCACCCGTGTGGTAAAATTCGAATTTGAAAATGTCTACAATTAAAATTTGTGTAGGTTTGAAAATTGTTGGAATGCAAAGAGAGCTTATGTTTGAAAGTTGTTTAGATTTCGAAAATTAGTCCAATTGGAAAGTTATTTAGAGTTGAATTTTTTTCACGTTAGTAAAAAGGTTAGATTTGAAAGGCAGTTGAAATTTTGAAATATCCAAATTTGTTTGCCGTGTTATAGCGGTAAAATTGGAATTAGGAAAATGTCCATGTTTTAGAAGTGTGTAGATTTGGAAATTGTTCAAATGCAAACAAAGCTTGTGGTAAAAAAATGTCCAGATTTCGAAATTCGTTCAAATTGGGAAGTTTTTCAGATTCGATGTCTTTTTTCATTTGTAAAATGATCAGATTTGGAAGGCATTTAAAAGTTTAAAATATCCAAATTTGAAATTTGATCGTATGCAGTAAGTAGTCAGCATGCCGCGCCCGTGTGGTGAAAATGAAAATTTGGAAATGTCCATGTTTAGAAGTTGTTTGGATTTCAAAATTAGTGAAATTAAAGAAAAGTTTGCGTTAATTTTTTTTGGATTTCAAAAATCTGTCAAATTTGAAATTTATTCAGTTTTGATTTGTTATTCATGTTTGTAAATTGCTCAGATTCGGAAGACATTTAAGATTTTGGAATGTTCGAATTTGGAATTTTAGCTTATGCCGTAAATAGCTAGCATTTTTTGTGTGTGGTTATATTTAAAAATTGTTTTTTTAAATTATTCAAATTCCAAAGAAGTGTATGTTTTGGAAAATTGTTCAAATTATAAAAATTGTTCTAATTGGTAAGTTATTCAGATTATATTTGTTCGGATGGGTATATTTGAATAAAAAAATCAATTTTGGAAGTGGCCACATTAAAAAATTGTTCGGATTTCAACTCTGTTCGTTAGCGTGAAAATGTTAGGTGGATTAAATTGTCGTTAGAAGAAGAAATAGCTTTTTGGAAAAAATTCAAATTTCAAAGTGTCCACATTAAAAAAATTCCGGAATTGGAAATTATTGGAATTAAAAAAAAGTCTATGTTTAAAAGTTGTTTATATTTTAAAAATTCTTCAAATTGGTAAGTTTTTTCAGATTTGAATTATTTTAACGGTTGTAAATTGCTTAGATTTGGAGAACATTTAAAATTCTTAAATATTCATTTTTGAAAGTTGGTAACGTGGCATAAATAGGCAGCAATTGTTTTTTTGTGATTATTTTGATATATAATTTTTTTTCCCCGGTGTGTAGTTTAAAGTTGCTGATTTTGAAACTTTTATTATTTTTCTGCATATTTTTTAGGGAATCTGACAGAGTTTTAACAATTTCTGGATTCTTTTTCGAGGGGAAAAAAATGACACGCCGGGAATCTGGCAGAGTTTTAGCAATTTCTGGATTCTTTTTAACAATGGCGCATCGAGCAGGGCGAGGACGCCGGCGCGGCGGCACGGCGAGGTGGGACGCGTGCCCACGCGCGTCGGAGGCGCGCGGAGGCGGGCTTCACGCGGACGGCGGCGCCGCCTCTTCTGCGTCGCCGGAACGGCCGCGGCGGAGTGCAGACGCGGCGGAGGGAGCAGTCGCATGGCGGCGGCGATTCCGGCGACGACGCGGCGTTTCGGCACGCGGCTTTCGGCGAGGGGAGAGAAGAGGCGACGGCGAATCCCGCCGTGCCCGTCGATTTGAGTGCGGAAGAGCGGAGCGGCGGTGCTTTTGTTTTTTTTAATTATTCAAATTCCAAAGAAGTGTATGTTTTGGAAAATTGTTCAGATTATAAAAATTGTTCTAATTGGTAAGTTATTCAGATTATATTTGTTCGGATGGGTATATTTGAATAAAAAAATCAATTTTGGAAGTGGCCACATTAAAAAATTGTTCGGATTTCAACTCTGTTCGTTAGCGTGAAAATGTTAGGTGGATTAAATTGTCGTTAGAAGAAGAAATAGCTTTTTGGAAAAAATTCAAATTTCAAAGTGTCCACATTAAAAAATTGTTCGGAATTGGAAATTATTGGAATTCAAAAAAGTCTATGTTTAAAAGTTGTTTATATTTTAAAAATTCTTCTAATTGGTAAGTTTTTTCAGATTTGAATTATTTTAACGGTTGTAAATTGCTTAGATTTGGAGAACATTTAAAATTCTTAAATATTCATTTTTGAAAGTTGGTAATGTGGCATAAATAGGCAGCAATTGTTTTTTTTTGTGATTATTTTGATATATAATTTTTTTCCCCGGTGTGTAGTTTAAAGTTGCTGATTTTGGAACTTTTATTATTTTTCTGCATATTTTTTAGGGAATCTGGCAGAGTTTTAACAATTTCTGGATTCTTTTTCGAGGGGAAAAAAATGACACGCCGGGAATCTGGCAGAGTTTTAGCAATTTCTGGATTCTTTTTAACAATGGCGCATCGAGCAGGGCGAGGACGCCGGCGCGGCGGCACGGCGAGGTGGGACGCGTGCCCGTACGCGTCCCACGCGTCGGAGGCGCGCGGAGGCGGGATTCCCGCGGACGGCGGCGCCGCCTCTTCTGTGTCGCCGGAACGGCCGCGGCGGAGTGCAGACGCGGCGGAGGGAGCAGTCGCACGGCGGCGGCGATTCCGGCGACGGCGCGGCGTTTCGGCACGCGGCTTTCGGCGAGGGGAGAGAAGAGGCGACGGCGAATCCCGCCGTGCCCGTCGATTTGAGTGCGGAAGAGCGGAGCGGCGGTGCTTTTGTTTTTTTAAATTATTCAAATTCCAAAGAAGTGTATGTTTTGGAAAATTGTTCAGATTATAAAAATTGTTCTAATTGGTAAGTTATTCAGATTATATTTGTTCGGATGGGTATATTTGAATAAAAAAAATCAATTTTGGAAGTGGCCACATTAATAATTGTTCGGATTTCAACTCTGTTCGTTAGCGTGAAAATGTTAGGTGGATTAAATTGTCATTAGAAGAAGAAATAGATTTTTGGAAAAAATTCTAATTTCAAAGTGTCCACATTAAAAAATTGTTCGGAATTGGAAATTATTGGAATTCAAAAAAAGTCTATGTTTAAAAGTTGTTTATATTTTAAAAATCCTTCTAATTGGTAAGTTTTTTCAGATTTGAATTATTTTAACGGTTGTAAATTGCTTAGATTTGGAGAACATTTAAAATTCTTAAATATTCATTTTTGAAAGTTGGTAATGTGGCATAAATAGGCAGCAATTTGTTTTTGTGATTATTTTGATATATAAAATTTTCCCCGGTGTGTAGTTTAAAGTTGCTGATTTTGGAACTTTTATTATTTTTCTGCATATTTTTTAGGGAATCTGGCAGAGTTTTAACAATTTCTGGATTCTTTTTCGGGGGAAAAAAAATGACACGCCGGGCCCACGCTGACGTCGTTGCGACGTCAGCAATGGCGCAGCGAGCAGGGCGAGGACGCCAGGTGGGACGCGTGCCCGCGCGCGTCGGAGGCGCGCGGTGGCGAGCTTCCTGCGGACGGCGGCGCCGCCTCTACTGCGTCGCCGGAACGGCCGCGGCGGAGTGCAGACGCGGCGGAGGGAGCAGTCGCACGGCGGCGGCACGCGGCTTTCGGCGAGGGGAGAGAAGAGGCGACGGCGAATCCCGCCGTGCCTGTCGATTTGAGTGCGGAAGAGCGGAGCGGCGGTGCGCCGCGTCGGCATCGCCGGCGAGCTCGGCTCGCGCGGGGAGAGAGGGGAGGGGGGGTGTGCACGTGTGTTTTTGCAGCGGGGTCCCTGAAGTTTTCCGAAATTGCGTCCGGATCCCTCTCCGTGGAAAAGTAGGAGTTTGCAGTGCAATTTTTGGGCCTGCGTGTCTTTTTTGCAAAATGCCGTCGCGACGTGACGCTGACAGGTGGGGCTCACCGCGGTACTGTAGATAGCTACAGTTGTAGCTACAGTACTACAGTACCGCGGGGCGCTCTCAGGCCGACGTTTTCGGCGTCCTTTATATAGTTAGATATTCTAGGACTAGTTCATGATATGCTAGGGTTGTTGCACTTTGCTAAAGGAAAAAAATATACTCCCTCCGTCCAATAATAATTGTCTCAAGTTTGTCAAAAAGTGGATGTATCTAGACATAAAACATGTATGGATACATCAACTTTTTATCAAACTTGAGACGGATATTATTGGACGGAGGGAGTATATTTTTGCATCGTCCAGAACATGGTTTTGGGAGTTGTTGATGTACGGCTTGAAAGAAAAAACAAATTGAAGTGCGTGTCCCATCAAACTAGGATAAACAACAAAAAAATCAAACTAATTCAGGAACTAGAACAACTTTTTTCTGAAATTCATTTTGGAACATGCGAGCATATGCTTCTGCCACCCGAAAAAATATTTTAAAAATACCAACAAATTTTGAACAAAAATTTGGCGCATCTTTCCGTTGGCACGTCAAGTTTTACAAAAATCGACATTTTTTGTGGCACGTGTAAAACAAAAACAAAATCTCATGGAAAATATTTCTTAGCACCGATTTTTTTTGTCTTGTACGCACGACACAAAGGATGTCGATTTTCCATGAAACGACTTTGTGAGCCTATAGAATGTCAAGAAGTACGCGCGACATTTTTTATCCCATTTTTTGTCATTTCGAAATATGTTCAAAAAATCAACACTGGTTGTGGCAGATATAAAAAGACAAAAAATCTCATGAAAAGCATCTTTTAGCACCATTTTTTGTCTTTTATACACGACACAAAGGATGTCGGTTTTCCGTGAAACTTCTTTGTGAGTCCATAGAATGTCAAGAGTTATGCGCGGCATTGTTTGTCCGACTTTTTGACATTTCGAAATACGTTAAAAAATATTTTAAAAACCAGGAACATATGCTCAGGGTGCCAAAATGCCACGCCCAACTTTTTTTCCTTTTAAGATCAGAAATTGGAACAACTTTTTTTTTTAATATCAGAAACTAAAACACCTTGATGGTTCCTCTAGCCGGATACAGGGAAAATTTTAAACCGAACTGGTCCAAAAGTTTGCCTCCAGCTCGGAACAGACAAAACATGTTTTGCCTCCACATCCGGTTAGAAAAAAAAAATGAATCAGATGCGAGTTCACGCCTTCATGGTGGAGCAAGCTAGATGCGACGAGTTTTTTTGGAGGTGCTGCACGGATGTGATGTGCTATGGATGAGCCAGTCTCATGGTAAGTTGGTAACGGACACTTGCCCGGTCTAAACGGCAAAGACTGTTGTTAGATGGCCAACAATGATTACGACGGACCCATGTGTGGACCTTGCTCTCTGACAGCTGAATAAAAAAATAAAGAATACGGCAGTGGATACGGGAGCAGCTGTGCTCGGGAGCCGAATTGAGTTTCCGCTAAAATTTCAATTATTCTAGAGCAGAAGGAGTACGGCTGCTCAATCCAGATCTTCACAAAGAATTTATTCAGTTCACCGACACAGAATCGACATCAATTATCTGTGTTATAATCGTGAGTTGTCCAAGGACATTAACATGCGCACTAAATGGCACGCTTTGTCAAGGCAACTTTCAAATGTAACTGCCATAGTTTGGTTGGACGATCCATTGAATTATCTCATTCTCTTGTTGGTGGGTGTTTTATAACCTTTTTTAGTTCTCAGGTAGTATATCTTACAATATTTTCAAGATCGCTAAAGCATCAACAGATTCAGTACAACAATCTTGTGGAAATTGCAATACCCCTTTTTGACATGAGAGATTGAGAGGCTCCTTTGCTCACTTTGGTTTTGTCGGCAGGAAAAACTAACACACTTGAATACTTGATCCTTTCAAAGAGAAAAAGAAAACACGTGATCAACAGCTGAACTGAGCAAGCAGATTTTCTTGGCGGTGGTAATTGAGCAAGGTCGATATTTGTACGTTGCTCTTAGCCGTTCTACCAAACACACTGTTGCTTGAACTGATGGAAGAAAAGCTTGCCCTTATTCTCGAGACGAGGGCAGCGCTACAAGTGTTGTGCTAATCTACGATAGAAACAGTCCGGAAAAGACTACTCCGTAGACCGTAGCCTCGCCCACACCCATAGCTCTGAGCGACAGGTACAGAGATCGTTAAATCGGTTGGTCCAACTCCCAGCTATGGCCCACCACGTGTCCGAGGTATCCGCCCCTGCGTGTCGCCTTCCTGGACCAAGTCAGCAAATCCGGCCCACAACTCGACCCATCGTCGGTTTATTTAACCACACGAACCCCATGCCGTCCCCATACTCTACGAACGCAGTGCTCGAGCTGCTACGAGAGGCCGGTGCCTGCGATGGTCTCCGCGATGTAGGAGTACGTGCAATCCAAAAATCGCATGGGCGGCACGCGCTGTCCCGTGCGTCCCATCCCCTCTCGTTGCTGAGTCGGCGCTGACTCCAGGCTGAGTTGGCACACGAGCCTTCAAGTGAAAAACAATAAAACTGATCTTGAGGCAAAACTTTAGTACAAAATCAACATATCTTAAATTTTTTTTTGAATCTAACCTTTTCGGTAGAACCTATCTAAGGGGAAGGTAGCGCTCTACGCTGGGGCGACGTTCCTGCCAACATGGCAACACCGGGCCCAGCCCGTCACAAAAATTCTATGTCAAAAAGGGAATGAGCTTCGGTGACTTTGTGAAAGACTAAGTCATGTGACTTTGTTTCACTGAAATGGGGGACCCACCATGTGTGGGGTGGCACCCACCATGTGTGGGGTGCACATGTAAGTGCCTCAAAGTCAGGCAAAGTCACCCAGGGCAAAGTCACCGAAGCTCACCTCGTAAAAAAGGGTAGCATCCTAAGCTAGGACGATACCCTCTAAAACATTTAATTTTAAAACCTGTAACTTTGATCTACGAATTCCAATGATATGATTCTTTTTTTCTTCTGTAGGTCACAAATTAAATTATCTTTCCAATGTCACTTGTATCATGGTGGTTAGACAAGTAGAAAATATATCATGCATTATTTGTTTGTGTTGATTCACTTTTGAATGTGTAGACGATTACGAAAACATGGTTGTGAACAAAGATTTTTTCCAAAACCTAGAACAACAGAAGTACATTGAAGTGCCAAGCAAGCACCCACTATGACCATGCTTTGCCCATATTTTTACCTATGATTTGTACAAACAATTTACAAGCAGGGTGTATTACATTTTTTAAATTAATTTGATGCTTAGTATTGATCATACAAATTATATGCTATGACTGATGATGGTAATACTTTGAATTGGGATTTTCGCGACAGCCTGGGATTTGGTCTTGCCACGCTGACAGGGGCATAGCACCATACCCTAGGGCGCTACATATGCTACCAAAAATAGTTATTTGAAATTATTTACGAAATAGGCTCATTTTATGCTGAAGTTTTTTTTTTTGCTGAACACAGTATAACGCAGACGCTCACATACACGCGCATACACTCACCCCTATGAACGCACACACGCACACCCTATCCCTATGAGCACCTCCGAGAGACTGAGCCGGCGGATTGGGTCTTGAGATTGACGAAGTCACCACGGGCGCCTCGCTGTCGACGGGAACGTCGCCTCCCACTGAAGAATATTCCGCATTAAATGAGAAACACCAGCGTCAAACCTGAGATTTGAACTCTGTTGGGCTAGGGGAACAGCCACCCTTCTAACCATCTTGCCACTGGCAAGTTCTCCTGAAGTTTTGTTTTCAGGGTCAGTTTTATCGTTTTTCATAGCCTTCGACCTTCGTGTTGGGCGTCATGGGATAACGCCGTCAATCTTGCGTGAACTGATTTTCTGCAGCAACGTACTAGTACACGGGAGAAGTGGCCAACTTCTCCTTCGATACGCAAGAAGTGTGCGTCTGTGCCTCGGGCGAGTGTTGATCGAATGAATGAGATTAATCCTAGTACGGACATCGGGTTGCACAAGTCGCCGACGACTCGACGTGCCTGTACGGGTGGTCGGTAGCCGCTCGGGCAGGCGTTTCTGTGTCCCGGCCGGGGCGCGCCGACCATGCAGAACGCAGTCACCGCGGCCGCGAACAGGCAGACCGGCCGGCCGGCCGGTGGCGCTAGGGCCGGCCTAGAGGGCGGGGCAGAGGGGCGACCGCCCTGGGCCCCCGATTTTTAGGGCCCGACCGATATAATACATCTATATAGGCAGTACACTTCGGGATATTCACAACGGTACCCAAAAAACATTTTTCAAAGTGTCAAATATATCCAAGTAAAAAAAAAGACATACAGAGCCAGTTTGGGTGAAACCCACAATCGGAGCAAGTTCAACGCTTAGAAATCAGAGTACCATTGCTATGCCCTTCGGGTTGTCACGATGATGAGAACAAATAGTAAAATAATCTCATAATCATGTACATTTATCTATTATATCCAAGAAAGTACTAATCTCTAAAGAAAGTATATTTGTTATTTAGAAGAAAGTATTCACCACAAATTGTGTATCTCGTAGAAAGAAATCACCCTATTCTTCCCCTAAAAAAATGTGATCGGCATTGGCAAGTTTAATTAGACTGATACTCTCTCCAGTGAGATTCCTACTAGTTGTAAAATGAAATATATGATAACTAATTATTCGCGGTTAATATTATGCGTATATTTCTATTTCAGAAATGTACATGAGAAGTTGTGTACACATTTCGATGGCATAACAGATCAAACCGTATGAAAGCAAAAGTTGTAGAATTCACAATACTTTTTATGATCGTTAGTGATTGGTTTAAGTGATTATATTTCAATATCAAGTACATAGAATCACGCGTCGTGCGATTATTATTTAACACAATTTTCTTGTAAGACACACTTAAACAAAAAAAAGGTGGAGAACATAGTAGTTCCATTTATACTCTACAAGTTTCTATAAATTTTATGATGTAATGGTACACTCGAAACTTCTATTAAGATATCTTTTAGAATATACTTAATAAATATGTCTTCCAAAATATTATAGATAATTAAGTCCTAATTCAACTGCGAAAGGAGGAGTATATTTTTTTTACAATTTTTAGCCTATGTGTATACAGCAAAAACTAGTATAGTTTTGGTTAGAAAATTATTTAGATTCAACAAAAGTAATTATATTTTCAATGTACATACCGTACAAGAATGATACACACAATATTAGTAGCAATTTATATTTAGTTAACTTTGCAAACTACTTATGGGGAGATGTACGTATAAGATTGTAATATAATTAAACTAAGTTATATAGATGTATAAAAGTTTAGTATAAAAAATATTGGCTGAACTCGCCCCGGGTCCAAAATTTCTTTGGACCGGCCCTGGGTGGCGCCGCGCTGCATCGTCACGCTGATCTCCGACCACATGGGGCTGCGCTGTGCAGGATCCAACAATGTGGGACGCGCGCGCGCAGCGCCACAGTGTGCTTGTGCCTGAGGTCCTACATGCATGGCCATGTCCGGAACACGACGACGTGCCCGGAACGCCACGCCCAACTTGTTTTTCCTTTTAAGATCAGAAATTGGAACAACTTTCTTTTTAAGATCAGAAACTAGAACACCTTGATGGTTCCTCTAGCCGGATACAGGGAAAGTTTTAAACCGAACTGGTCCAAAAGTTTGCCTCCAGCTCGGAACAGACAAAACATGTTTTGCCTCCACATCCGGTTAGAAAAAAAAAATGAATCAGATGCGAGTTCATGCCTTCATGGTGGAGCAAGCTAGATGCGACGAGTTTTTTTGGAGGTGCTGCACGGACGTGATGTGCTATGGATGAGCCAGTCTCATGGTAAGTTGGTAACGGACACTTGCCCGGTCTAAACGGCAAAGACTGTTGTTGGATGGCCAACAATGATTACGACGGACCCATGTGTGGACCTTGCTCTCTGACAGTTGAAAAAAAAAAGAATACGGCAGTGGATACGGGAGCAGCTGTGCTCGGGAGCCGAATTGAGTTTCCGCTAAAATTTCAATTATTTTAGAGCAGAAGGAGTACAGCGGCTCAATCTAGAACTTCACAAAGTTTTTTTTTTGAATTTTCACTTATATTACTCAAAATAAATCATTCGGGTTACAAGGATCAGTACAAAACCGACATCGCCGACACAAAACCGACATCAATTATCCGTGTTATAATCACGAGTCGTCCAAGGATATCAACATGCACTACATGCCACGCTTTGTCAAGGCAACTTTCAAATTTAACTAGCAAAGCATACGAACTATGTGCCACCCATAGTTTCGTTGGACGATCCATTGAATTGTCTCATTTTCTCTTGTTGATGGTGGGTGATTTATAACCCTTTTTAGTTCTCAAGTAGATCTTACAATATTTTCAATGATCACTAAAGCATCAACAGATTCAGCACAACAATCTTGTGGAAATTGCAATACCCCTTTTTGACATGAGAGATTGAGAGGCTCCTTTGCTCACTTTGGTTTTGTCGGCAGGAAAAACTAACACACTTGAATACTTTATCCTTTCAAAGAGAAAAAAAACACGTGAGCAACAGCTTAACTGAGCAAGCAGATTTTCTTGGCGGTGGTAATTGAGCAAGGTCGATATTTGTGTTTTGTACTCCCTCCGTTCCAAATTACTTGATTTGGGTTTGTCCAAATACGGATGTATCTAGACACTAAACAAGTATAGATACATCCATTTTTGTACAAACACAAGTCAAGTAATTTGGAACGGAGGGAGTACCTTGCTCTTAGCCGTTCAAACAAACACACATTATTGCTTCACTGATGGAAGAAACGACTACACACGGCCACACCCATATCGCTCTGAGCGACAGGTACAAAGATCGTTAGATCGGTTGGTCCAACTCCCAGCTATGGCCCACCGCGAAACATGGCGATGCACGCCAGGTGTCCGAGCTATGCGCCCCAGCGTGTCGCCTTCCTGGACCAAGTCGTTGCCAAGTCAGCAAATCCGGCCCACAACTCGACCCATCGTCGGTTTATTTAACCACACGAACCCCATGCCGTCCCCATACTCTACGAACGCAGTGCTCGAGCTGCTACGAGAGGCCGGTGCCTGCGATGGTCTCCGCGATGTAGGAGTACGTGCAATCCAAAAATCGCATGGGCGGCACGCGCAGTCCCGTGCGTCCCATCCCCTCGCGTTGCTGAGTCGGCGCTGACTCCGGGCTGAGTTGGCACACGAGCCTTCAAGTGAAAAACGATAAAACTGATCTTGAGACAAAAGTTCAATTCAAAGTTTTGAGGTCTTTAAAAAAGTGGATTAATCGGACGAGGAAAAGGGAGAGTCCCATTCTACATGTCAATACTGACAACAATGAAATTTCTAGTAAAAGGAAAATCCGTCGACTTTATAAGTCGGGAGGGTTCAAGTCCCTCCCAAAAGTCATCTCACACAAAAGTGCACCTAAATATAGGAGACTCCTAAACTACGTAACCATTGATACTTCGGTCGTGCGGGCTAGTTGTCAGCCCTGTGCTTGTTTGTCCATCTTCATCTTGTCCGCCATCGTGGCATCAGGATAGAGAAGGTGATAGTAGTCGTCCAACAAGTCTTCGTCAAGGATGTCATCGAGTCCCAAGATTTTTTCCGCCTCGCAATCCAAATTATCTTAGGTCATAAGAAAGTCATCTTTTTTTTTATGGGAAAACTACGTCCTCGAGCACGAGGTATGAATTTTTTCATAATAGTACTCCTACTGACTTCGGCTTTAGTAATGAATAAATTTGCTTTGTCGAAAACTTTAGTACAAAATGAACATATTTTAAAAATATTTTTGAATATAACCTTTTCGGCAGAGCATATCTAAAGGGAAGGTAGCGCTCTAAACTGGGGCACGTCCGTGCCAACATGGCAACACCGGGCCTAGCCCGTCATCAAGAAACGCTACCCTCTGAAACATACTCACTCCGTTTCTTGATGTAAAGTGTATATTTTTTTCAGAAAAGTTTCAAAATATAAGGTGTAATGTGATTTATGGACAATTTTGCCCATCCACCAAATCCAAATCTGTAACGGAGGGGATTATGTTCAATCCATGGCTATTAGGGACTCATATTTTCTGACTTTTACCAGAAGCAAATGAGTCCAACGTATGCCAAATACCCATATCTTAATATTCGTGTACAACCTTAGATTCAGGCAGGGCCGTCGACAAGCACGTGCGAGTTGTGCGACCGCACAGGGCCCCCAAAAATTAGGGGCCCCCAAATCTTACTCAACTACTTTGCTCCATCACAATCAGGGGCAGACGTCCTGGTGTAGCAAGGTTGAGCCGTATTAGTAGATCAGAGAGGAAGTTATAGCACCGCCATGGAAAGGCTTCGTCTGTTCTTGCTAGCGATGGAGAAGAAGATATAATGATGCGAAGCGTTGTCGGGCTGCTGGGCCAAATTTTGTTAACAAAGAAACGAACTCGACTGGGCATGGTGGTCCACCTAGAAAATGGTCACTACAGCGGCCCAACACCCAGCTCGCTGCTGCATGCGTGTTGCATGCGCCTCCTGGTAAAGAAAAAAAATGCTCAGACTCCCCTGACGATTTTTTTTTGAGGGAACCGGTGAGATTTATTGATCAAGGCATAACACAGTTTGTACAATCTTCGATGAGCAGAACTGCCACGCAGGGCGGACCGGCACCGTCGAGTACACCACACTCACGCTTGCCTAACTGTGCTAAACTATGCGTCTATTGCTCGACCGGCTAATCTTACTAAGCTCAATATCAGCCCTACCTCGTAGTATAGCTTGTGTCTCCGAGACAATGCTCCAGAGGGCAGAACGATTCACCACTTGCGCCTTCAGTGCTACAAACGTACGTAGGTCTTTTCTCCAGGTGCGGAGTCCATCGTAGCATGCCCTACTGCCTGTTTGTGGTTCCGTGATGAGATCAGGACTTCCCTTGTTCTTTGCTTGCCCCGATGCCACGAGCGGTGCCCCGACTAGGCGATTCCTGACTCACTGTCATTCCTCCATTCGCCCCTCCCTAACTGCCGAAGATTAATCCATCATGTTCTTCAAATAACACTATTAACCCCAAGCTCTCGCCATTCTATCGAAATTGTAAACCGCCATCACGGAGACAATAAGACCAGAAGGCGCGGAAGTTAACACATGTTCGGGCCCCATTTGACATTTCGCACCGGGGCCCCCAATTTCTGGAGACGGCCCTGGATTCAGGAATAGAGGGAGTATAATTTTAAAACATGTAACTTTGACCTACGAATTCCAATGATATGATTCTTTTATCTATATGTCACAAATTAAATTATCTTTCTAATGTCACTTGTATCATGGTGGTTAGACAAGTAGATAATATATCATGCATTATTTGTTTATGTTGATTCACTTTTGAATGTTTAGACGATTTCAAAAACATGGTTGTGAACAAAGATCTTTTTCCAAAATCTAGAACAACAGAAGTACATTGAAGTGTCAAGCAAGCACCCACTATGACCATGCTTCCCATATTTTTACCTATGATTTGTACAAACAATTTACAAGTTGTGTATTACATTTTTTTAATTATTTGATGCTTAGTATTGATTAAACAAATTCTATGCTATGATTGATGATGGTAATACTTTGACTTGGGTTTTTTTTTTTGAGCTCAAAGTGGTCGTATCCACCGCCCGAATAGATAGAAGAGATGACCCAGTTTATAAGGAAAATCGGGCCCAAAAACCATACAAACTGTACAATGTCCTGTTTATGAGGAAAACAGGGAAAAAAAACAACACAGACGAGGCGACCCGCCGCCTACACGACGCAAGTCGACCTAACGCCACAAACACACACCACCTGCTCTGGGGCCGCCGCCCCGGTGTAGCAACCAGGACGAAACTCCGCATTGCCTTGAGTCGAACCAGTCAGGGTCGACGAGGCTGCTGTCCGCACAGCACCAGGACACCACCCAATCCCACCTGCTCCGGGGCCACCGCCCCGACGTAGCAACCAGAACAACTTTCGCATTACCCGAAGACGCTCCAGACGAGTTGACGAACTCGCTGTCCATACAGCACAAGGTCGCGACTTGGGATTTTTGCGACGGCGTGGGATTTGGTGTAAGTTTGATCGTTTTTCATAGCCTTAGACCTTCGTGTTTGGCGTCAGGGGATAACGCCGTCGATTTGGCGTGAACTGATTTTCTCCTGCAAGCCTGCAACGTAGTACACGGAAGAAGTGGACAACTTCTCCCTCGATACCCAAGAAGTGTGCGTATATCGGTATGTGCCACGGGTGAGTGTTGACCGAATGAATGAGATTAATCCTAGTACGGACATCGGGTTGCACAAGTCGCCGACGACTCGACGTGCCTGTACGGGTGGTCAGCCGCGCGGGCAGGCGTTTCTGTGTCCCGGCCGGGGCGCGCCGACCATGCAGAACGCAGTCACCGCGGCCGCGAACCGGCAGACCGGCCGGCCGGCCGGTGGCGCCGCGCTGCATCGTCACGCTGATCTCCGACCACATGGGGCTGCGCTGTGCAGGATCCAACAATGTGGGACGCGCGCGCGCAGCGCCACAGTGTGCTTGTGCCTGAGGTCCTACATGCATGGCCATGTCCGGAACACGACGACGTGCCTCGGCCGGCCAGGGGCACGCACGCAGGACCATTTTTCCCCAGCAGCGCCGCGTGGTGTTTGGCATGACAAACAAGGTGTTTTCTTTTTTGTCTTGATTAACAAGGTGTTCATGGCGTGCGATCTCCTCTCCCCCGATCGAAGAACCAATCTCAGCACCCGGCCGGATCGATCCTAGGTCCATATATCCGGCCGGCATGATCACGCGCTACTAGCTCGTGCCGACACGGAGGGCGGCAGGGCGGCCGCGCTGTCGGCCGTGCTGTCGCTCGCTCCAGTGTAGGGTGGCGAGATCGACGGAGCCTTCGTTCGTCCAGCGCTGATCTCTGATCCGACTCTGATCGCAAACTTTGTTTCTACGTGGGTACACGCAGTTGAAGGACAGAGCCATGTATGCATGCAAGAACGAAAAGGATCCCGTTGGCATTTCATCGATCGTCAGGAGGCAGCAGCGTTTCTCAACAACCAGTGACAAGGGTTGCCGGCCGTGTGATCATGCCAAAGTTTTGGACCGGGCGGCTAACCCTTGCCTGCCTTTTAGGACGCCTTGCTTGACAGTGTGTCCGTTTCGCAAGGTAGACATGGGCCAAGGGCGCTGATTTAGTTTGTCTGTCCCGCGATTCTTGCGCGTGCTGTTTGCTTGCGATGGTATATTCTTCAGATTTCTGACTGGTCGATCTGATGGAAGGGGTTTCTACTAGGAGTAGGACAACGTGGACACGTGGTGTATATATTTGCACCAATGAACCAGTAGCATGGCATGCAGCGCAAGTTTGAAAGTCATCGACACATGACAAGGTGTGGTTGTTGGGTTGTAATCACAATTCACAAGATTATTGATACGTACTACATGTTTGACGTTTGTAGGAAATCGAGCAAGCAAACAACCTCTGCTCATTTGTGATAAGAAAAGGGCCCCATTAGAGATACTGTGTCGCAAAGCATTACTAGTTTGTTGCTTTTATCCCGTGATCCTGGTTTAAACTTTAATCACGTGCTTCATACGGTGGTTGTTCCTTGCTACAATTGCGGTTCTAATCTTAGACATGACGTTTGAATGTTTCGGAACTGGTAGCCGTCAAGGCGGCAATCCAGAGTACTAGACAAAAACAGCGCATGTTCCGCAGTCCTATCAAACTTGTTGAGCAAATATAACTCACGTTTCCCATGAAACCAAAAAAACACCGTTAAACTTCGTATGATAAAACTCAAAAGTAAGCAGATTACGTAGCGCACACAAATCTCATGTTAAACAAAGCTATCGGCGAGGAGGTTCACCGCCAATGTCCAACCGTAAACTGTAAGCTCAAATAACAAGCACAGTTCGTTTCTTTACGATTTTTTTTTCCATTCTGTCGGCATTGTCTACCAGCGTGTTTTTTCCCCGAAGAACATTGTGTACAAGTTGCCCAGCCGCATCCATGTTGCCAAAGGAGTAGGGTTTCCAGTACCTATCCAAAGCCTAGCTCTGCCCCACGTGTTGATAGTTTGTCGGGCGCGTGTCACCCATAAGAGTCTGTCTCTACTCAGTATTTTTTTTTTTGACAAAGAAAGAGGAACAAAGAAGCTTCGTTCCTTACAGAAAGATCCAGGAAACAGAAGAAAAAACAACGAAGCCCTCCTGGATCCCGACCACACCGACGGCCGGAACGGCCCGGTGATTTGCCGCCGCCGCTGCTCCACAAGCTTGCTTGTCCTTGGCCGGAGTCAGCCCCTCCGCCGGCGGGAGACCACCGGACAACCCACGACGGACGCCCACAGTCGCCGTTGACGCCGCGAAGCCCCAAACCTCCTCCATCTTCGGATTGATTAGCCGGATCCGCCGACAGCCCACGGGATCCGGTGAGGGGAAGTCGAACCTGAGAGATCCGAAGAGCCACCAGGTCGACGATGGCAGCAGATCGACGCCGGAGCTCCACGGAGCGCCGCCATCGAGTGGAAGGTCCACCGCCCGCAAAACCACTCCGGCCGCGCCTCCTCCACCACGACGCCGCCGGCTGGAAACCCTAAGCAAGCCTACACTATGTACACGACGCGGATCTGGGTTCCCCCGTCCTCCCGCCGCCGGAGCGGCCGGCGGAGGGCGAGGGAGCCGTCGAAGCAGCGCCGGCGAGGTGGTTTGCCTAAGGAGCTCACAAATCGCCTCTCTGGGTTACTGTAGATGGGAGAGGTCGGTCTTCCTACGTGTTTATATAAAGGCTACTATCTATAATTACCAGCAAAACAGAACATACGACTATCTCTAATTATCAGCCAAACAGAATATACGGCTGTTCAAGCCTGAAGGATAGAAAACAGAGCAAATAATGCGGCCCGAAGTTGCCCCGAGAGAGGAGTTGCTGCGTGTATAAGAGCCGAAATGGGGGGAGATGACGGAATATCTAAACAAGTTATTATACCCAGGGCTTTTCACCGTAATACTTGGTCGTTAGCTAGCACTTCCCATGACCATGAGACGCCATGCTACCGGGGCGGTAAAAACTTCTTGGTAGACTCATTCTTCACCGGGTGGCGTGACGAGTATTTCTCGTATGAATATCTCGGGATTGCTTTGCTTGTTTCTAGATCCCGACGACCATATGGGTCGGTCGATTTGACCGCGCGCGGGAGCTTTTATCAACTGATTGGTTTCTCCATCGACCAACTGCGATGGTTTACTTATTTAAGTGGACCGCCCAAACATGTTCGTCCCAAGATAGCATCCTAAAAATATGAAATGATCACGCTTTTAGGAAGATCTTGAGAAGGAAAGATCAAATTCACATGCACTTGCTTGGTTGCGTGCATCAATTTTTGTAATGCAATACCCTTAAGCTGGATAAAAAATTATGATAAGGTTAATCAGGAATTATAGGTTAAGTTGTCATACATTTTTGGAAATGTGCAACTAACTCATTAAAAAAAGTGTGACCAGTGTGTTTATGAATATTTCCAGTTATTCACGTAGGTTGCACTCTAGGCTATATCATAGTTGCACTTATTAGATATATGCAATTGCCTAGATTCAAGAAAAGAGCGCCCACAGTCTATATGTATTTTCTTAACTTATTTGTATAAATTGCATTTTTCATTGCACCATGTTTGCACTTTTTAGAGTTATGCATCTTCCTCGTTGAGAAAAGTGCAACCAGATCTATATGTATTTTCCTACAAACAAAGTAGGAGGCAGGCAAAATAGTTTGTCACGTTGTAAACAAAGCCGTCCAGAATGAGTGAAGATTGCTTCCTCCCGAGCACCAATGCTCCCTCTGTTTGAAAAAAATAAAAAGATAAAGTGAATGTTCAAAAATATCATACATGGTCTTAATGATATATTTTACATGCGTGAAAAATAACAATGCTAAATACTTTGCATTTTGAGCTACACAAAAATGAGAAAAGTAGAGATCTGAGTATATTTGTTTCAACTTTGTTATTTTTGTGTAGCCAATAGTACTAAATATTTTGCATTGTGATTTTACAAGCTTGTAATATACATCATTGAGAACAGTCCAGGAGTAGTTTGCAGCTTTTTCTAAAAAAACACTTTTTTTGTATTTTTTCAAACAGAGAGGGGCACTGGTTCTCGGGAGCCAAAGTGACTTTTGGGTTCAGAATAGCTTACTGGGCCATTTTAGTGAGCCCGGCACAACAAATGGAGAGATTGAAAGGACTACGTGGCAATGGACTAGGTATGTGGCCGTCGACTCACACATATATCATGTTGTGAGTTGACAGCGATCCGGTCAGTCAAAAATTAATTTATCATCAAATTGATCTTAAAATGTATAGTTTCATAGCATACCAATTTCATCTTATAAATATTGCCACCCTTTTCTATTAAATTAGTCAAACCTAAAATAATTTGACTAGGGCAAAAGGTAAACCCACACTTGTTACCTTACGGAGCGAGTATACATTTTTACGTGTCACATGCATGTTGCATTCACAATGGCGTCGTCGCGACCTAGAATAACAAGTCAATTCGTATTTATGTTCCGCAACTCGCCACATAAGTCGTCCGGGTCCATGATGTCCATCGATCCAAGGCCACACGGCACCAGCAGTCTAGCATGCCACCAATAATTGAAACGGAAAGTACTCACATGATGACATGACTGAACAGTGACGTATACATCTGGATCCGTCCGGTAAAACAAGCTCCTATAGTCCTAACCAAGTTCGACTCATCATGTACATAATCGATCCCACCTTGCATAAGACATGCGTGCTTAAAAAAAAACATGTGGGGGAGATTAGAGCAACTCGAAATCTCGAATAGATGAGTTAAAATAAGGATCGTGTCCAAAAACCTGTTCTTTACATCACCAGAGTCAAAACAATTACTCCAATAGATGATATATATAGCTATATGGTGATGTAAATGTTTACGTCATCTCTAAATTTTACTCCCTCCGTTACTTGATATAAGGTGCCTAAGGGTTTGCACGGAAATTAAAGAATGCTCGTGGAGTCTAAAATTACACTAATTTTGGACAGAATTATGTTTGACAAATTGGTGTAGTAATAAGAGGAGTTTGGATGGGATAAGGAAACATAATAATATCTCTAGAAAAATTATTCAAATGAGTGTTGGAAAGGAGTACACCCTATATTTCGGATTTTTTCTCAAAACCTTAGGCACCTTACATTAAGGAACGGAGGGAGTAGTTCTTTGTGCCCTAAATATAAATCATGCCCCAAATTGTCACATCACCAAAACGCAGCCACACGCATTCCGACACCCATGTCACCGGCACCTCGCCACGTCGCCGTCAATTCTGATTGATTCCGGCCAAATCCACTGCCGCCAGGTCCACCTCACCGCATCCGAGTCCCCCTCCGCCAAATCCGCCGCCGCCCGCTCCCGCTCCGGGCGAATCAAGGTCGACCGCCGCCACGGGATGCCGATGTGTCCAGAGCACACTAGTACAGAACGACACATCGGATATCACTCTATGGAAACGACACGAGTTAGGCGACAGAGAATCGCGCTTTCCACGCGGCCGATGCGTACAAGCCTGACCTGGGCCGTGTCTGGACCGCCAACATTGGCAACGGACCCTGTCCAATCTCCGTCACTTATTATATTGGCAACGGTTAATAAAATGGTCCGTTTCCAATATTTGCCTCTATGGTAACGGATAGAATTTTCCAACCGTTGAAAATGTTGACACGTGGAGGCTAGCGAAGGGGCAGATGGGGAGGTGGACGGAGCAGACCCGTGAGTATAAATACCGAGAGGTACCAGCAGCGGTCTCTTTGAAGCCCTAGTCCATCGCCTCCCATTTTTCAAACTTCGCCAGATCCCCTCCGTCCAAATCCAGGGCGAGAGGTACAAGCAGCGGTCGCGGCCATGGACTAGGGCGCAGCCGTGGTAGGGGGCACAGCGGCAATGCCATGCCGTCGGTGTCACCCTCACCGTCCTCTGAAGACATGTCCCCTGCGAGAGGTACCAACAGCGGTCGCGGCCGTGGACGAGGGTGCGGCCATGGTAGGGGGCGCAGCGGCAATGCCACGCCGTCGGTGTCGCCCTCATTGTCCGCTGAAAACATGTCCCCGGAGCTGCGCGGCTTCGAGTTCTTGGTTATCCTATACAAGGGCATCGAGAGGCGCCTGAGGCTCCCGAGGGCATTCGCGGAGAAGCTCCATGGCATGGTGGCAAGTACCATGCATCTGAAGATGGAGGACTACGAGAACGGCAGCTGGGCGGTGAAGACGGTCGTGACTGCCGGGGGAATTTGTACCTCGGCCAGGGATGGAAGTCATTCGCCCAAGCGTACAAGCTTGAGAAGGGGCACTTTTTGTGCTTCGAGTTCGACGGCAACAACGGGTTCTTCATCAAGATCATCGACGGTACCTTATGCCGGAGGGAGGCCCTCGTGTACACCGACGACGAGCCTGAGTAATCATCAGTAGTAGCATTAGCTAGTAGTAGCATATATGTAATCGTTAACTTCATTATTAATATCAAGTCCGTATGTAGTTAAGTCATCTTTATTATTAATATATGTATCCTATGTGGTTCATTACCGTTTCCTAAGTGGCCTCTGCGCTCATATGTAATTTAGAGTACCTGTTAGTAAGTCTACTCTATCGCTGGTATAAAAGCAATGGAAACGGTTATATAAAATGTCCGTTGCCAATATGGTGCTTATAAATGTACTGCCGGCCCTAGCAAGTCATCAGTCTCATTATCACTCTCTCACTGTCTCTCTTCCAACCCTATCCGTCGCACATTGTGGCCTTCAACTCTCCTCACTCTCTCTAATGGTTTCCTCTACCGGCGCTTCTAGATCCGGCCATCGCGGCCGTGGCTCCAGCGGCAGCCCTTCGTGAGGGGAAGGTCGATCTGGAGGCGGCCATGCATCCGCTAGTGTTGTGGCCGCGCCACCATCTGGCGCCCTCCTCCTCCGGTGATGCCCGGCGTCTTCTGAGCCAGGCCGATCTGGAGGAGGTCATTCATGAGGTGGTGTTGCAGCACCTCCGGCGGATCTACCAGCAGAAACCCATCTGGAGGAGGAAGTGGCCGATCTGGAGGAGGAAGTGGCCGATCTGGAGGAGGAAGTGGCCGATCTGGAGGAGGTGGTCGATCTGGAGGTGGTGTTTGATCTGCAGGAGGAGGAGGTGGATGTCGACGAAGGAGACGGAGGAGCAGCGCGTGTGGCAGATGCCGGCACCTCCTCTCCGGCGAGATCTGTTGCTGGTTGCGTCGCAGCGCGCTAGTAGCATCGCAGCGCATGTGGCAGAGGCCGACACCTCCTCTCTTGCCGGGTGAAAGGTATAAATCTTTCTGTGACCGGCTGTTATGCCGATGAACTAGGTTCTACGTATGAGCATTTCATCACATAAACAAATTCACTCACAAACATGTGTACATATTATTACAAATATATAAACATAGACATCCAATGCCTAGTGCAAATTCACACACACACATGTTCTGATAATTACAAACACTTATTGTTAAAGCACCAACTGTACAAACTAGTTAAACACCGACATCCAAGGCCTACTGCAATTCACCTAGGGCATTCTTGCACCTAGGGCAGAGCATTTCCCGCCATGTTGGACGTAGCCTGTCCTTCAAGGTTAGGATCTTGCGATACAACTCGTAGGTCACGTACCCATCTATTGCTGCATAGTCGAGGTTTACTTTCTACAGAGGCTTGCACTCCCAAAACTTGTGCTGCTCTGATGGGAACTCCTTCTTCATGTTGGAGTATGATCTGTCGATGAGGTTGATACGTCTCAAACGTATCTATAATTTTTGATGTTCCATGCTTGTTTTATACCAATTGCTACATGTTTTGCATCTACTTTATATCACTTTTATACATTTTTTGGGACTAACCTATTAACAAGATACCGAAGTGTCAGTTCCTGTTTTCTGCTGTTTTTGTATTCCAGAAAAGCTAGTCTGGAAATATTCTCGGAATTGGACGAAACTACACGGGGGTCCCTATTTTAACAGAACTCACCTGACGGAGCGAAGGAGCAACAGAAGAGGGCCACCAGGTGGCCACACGCCACTAGGGCGCGGTTCCCCCTCTGCCGCGCCCTAGGGTGGTGTGGGCCCCTCGGGGGTCTCCAGGCGCCGCCCTTTCGCCTACTTATTCCCCCCGACGCGAAAACCCTAAGTGCCTGAGCAAATATCAACGAAAAGGTCCAGAGACGCCGCCGCCGTCAACCCTAGCTCGGGAGGGTTCAGAACCTCTTCCCGGCACCCTGCCGGAGAGGGGAATCGTCACCGGAGGCTTCTACATCGCCATGCCTGCCTCCGGAGTGATGCGTGAGTAGTTCATCCTTGGACTACGGGTCCATAGCAGTAGCTAGATGGTTGTCTCTCCACTTTGTGCCATCATGTTTAGATCTTGTGAGCTGCCCTACATGATCAAGATCATATTATTGTAATGCTACATGTTGTGTTTGCTGGGATCCGATGAATATTGAATACTATGTCAAGTTGATTATCAATTTATCTTATATGTTATTTAAGATCTTGCATGCTTTCCGTTACTCGTAGATGCTTTGGCCAAGTAGATGCTTGTAACTCCAAGAGAGAGTATTTATGCTAGATAGTGGGTTCATGCCTCCGTTTAATTTGGGAAACTGATAGAAAGTTCTAAGGTTGTGGATATGCTGTTGCCACTAGGGATAACCTAACGATGCTACGTCCACGGGCATATGTGTTTTTTTACATTACGCGATTTACTTAATGCAATTATCCGTTGCTTGCAACTTAATACCAACAGGGGACTCGGATGACAACCCGGCGGTGGATTATTAGTCATAGATGCTGTTGGATAACGGTCTATGTATCTTGTCGTAATGCCCAATTAAATATCATAGTAGTCAACATGTCATATATATGCATTGTCATGCGCTCACTATTTGTCAATTGCCCAACTGTAATTTGTTCACCCAACATGTTAGTTATCTTTTATGGAGAGACACCACTAGTGAACTGTGGACCCCGGTCCATTCTTTTACACTGATTAAACAACCACAAACTGCAAACTGTTCCTTTTTCATTCTCTGCAATTTAATACTCATTTTCCACACGAGACGTTTAATCCTTTGTTTTCAGCAAGCCGGTGAGATTGACAACCTCACTGTTTCGTTGGGGCAAAGTATTTTGATTGTGTTGTGTGCAGGTTCCGCGTTGGTGATCGTGTTGCGCCGTGCGGCCACCAACAACCTTCTGAAGAGTTGCTGCTCCTACTGGTTCGATAACCTTGGTTTCTTTCTGAGGGAAACTTGCTGCTGAACTGTATCATACCTTCCTCTTGGGGTCTCCCAACGAGCGTGTGATTCACGCCATCAGAGGTCCGCCGCTAGATCACCCATTCCGTCCCTCTCGTCTCCACCCTTGATTTTATATACTAGATGGATGTCCACGTAGTACTCCGCTAGAATGTGGGTGTACTCGATGTCAAGGCCGATGAACCGATGCTTCTCCTCTGCTAGCCATTCCTCGTACTTGCCGAGGATCCGCTCCACTGTATGCTCCTCGTTCATGTACACCACCTCCAGAACGGTGGTGCCGCGGGCACGGACGGTAGTTGTCTCTGTTGTTCTGTTGCGGTCGTCCATGGCTGGTGGGGGATTAGGGTGGAACGAGGAAGAAGAGACAGAAGGAATGCGAACTGTCTGCCACAAAGTAGAGACAATGGCAACCGAACAGAATAGTTCCTGGATATTTGCCACCGATCTTTGCAGTTGCTTGAAAATGGCAACCGAACAGAGCAGTTGCTGGAAAATAGCCACCGATGTTCTTTTATATCCAGATGTATTTTGTAGATTTTGCTAATCTTTTTTTTCTTTCACGCAGGAGTTTATTTCGGCAACACTGCATAAAAGTATCAATGTACCATTCCGAGAACCAGAAACCTTGAGGCACGGAAACTTCAGGGATGCTGGTCTTGGAGCGGGTACAACGACGACCGAGAGCTCATTGTAATTAAGCATGCCTTCCATCTTGTTAGGTTAGTTGCTTATAGGTTTAGAGTTCATGATTGTAGTCAAAGTGTAATAGGTGATATTACATTATGCCAATGTGTGATAGATATGATTGTAGTCAAATTGTAAACGGTGATATTATTGTATTCCAATGTAATGATGACATTTGTTCTATGTTATGAATTGAATAGCGTTTTAGTGCATTGTGCAATCAGCCTTTCATGTATTGTGGCATATAACCGAAATATGAGAAAATCTCAATGCAAATGGGTGAATGGCAAACTCCGTATCTGATGAAGGAAAACTAAAAAAACGGAGGTCTGCACACAACCGTTGCCAAATGGAGACCTCATCGGCAACGGTTTTTGGCCTCCGTTACAGATGAGGTCCTTCACATCAGCCACGAGGGCGGGGACACAGACCCTTTTTCCGTTTCTAATGGTGGTTTTGGCCCATTTCCAATGTGTCGTTCTGTACTAGTGGCAGCACCAGATTCCGCGGGGTGCGGCTACGATTGTCCGGCCGCTACACCGTCGAGATCACCTGCGCCGGCCGACGGGTGTGGCTGGGCACTTTCGAGAAGGTGGAGGAGGCCGCACACGTGCCCCGTCGCCGGCAAACGTCCCTATTTTACACGATACACCATGTGAAAAACAAAATTTGGTGGCCTAAAACCAAAAAAATGGATGCCCTATAACCAAAATGGAGTATGCTAAAATACATCATTGGAGTTGCTCTTATATTTATCGGCAGCACGGTGCTCAGGCGCTAGGCGTTGTCATGTACGCATCAATGCTAACTGGCAATGAGCTAGGAGCACACGCACAAGGATCGGTGCGCACGTACGCCGGACTAAGAAAAATGTAATCGTATCTGCTTGTGGAAAGTACAATCACGTCCCTATGAAAAATGCAAACTCGTATCTGCTTGCCGGAGGACAACTGTACATTTTGATGTCCCAACGACCCTAAAAAATTTTGAATAATTACTCCCTTCGTTTTTAAATATAAAATATTTTAGGTGTGTTACATGTTGTCTAGATGAATACTAAAATGAGCGAATAGACACTAAAACTTGTCTACATATATTTATATATATGTAAATATGGACAAAGTCTAAAACATTTTATATTAAAAAACGAAAGGAGTAGTTGCTAATCTAACGGTCGCCTTCAGCGTACGTCAAGCTAGCACGGCACAAATGAACCCGCTTTTTTTTGCCGATGAAGAAACGAAGCACCATCTCATCTCTCGCAGGCTCGCTAGGTAGTAGTGTAGTGTAGTACGCTAATACTCTGGAAAGTGTTATGGAAAGTGTTATGTGCTCCCGAGCACCACCAGTGATTCTGGTGTTTTAAAAATTCGAAATAAATACTTATGAGTTTCAAAAAAATCTAAAAAAATCAAGACTGTAGCCGATGATATATCCCACAAAAGTGCCAACTATCATATTCAAATATTTTGCATTCTGCTCACAGAAAAATGGCAAATCTGATAAAATTGGAGATTAGAAAATATAGATATTCAGATTCACACTTTTGCCATTTTTGAGTAGCCCAAAATACAAAATATTTCAAGTTGAGTTTCCGCACGTTTGTGGGATACATCATTGCCTAGATCCCTGATTTTTTTTCAGAATTTTTTAAAACTCGTAAATATTCTTTTTGATTTTTTTAATAGAGCAGGATCACCTGTGCTCGGGAGCACGAAATCTCCTCTCATATATCTCGACATAACTCGACGTAAGACGCGCGTCAGATTAATTCGCCGCGGGTAGCACATCGGTGCATCGATCGACAAGTGGGCGTGGATTGCCAAATCCGGAACGGTCCACTGTCCGAGTCCCAGCTCCGGTTCAGTGCGGCGGTGGGGGGCAGAGAAGAGATGGATCGATGATGGGCAAGCCCGAACAAACCGAGGCCGCGCGCATAAACTAGTAGCCAGATGGCTGAAAACAATGCACGGCCAACCAAGTAGACTAGGAGAAAAGCGCGTGGTGCCGATCGAAGAAGATCAGTTCAGTGCTGGATGCCTGGATAGGCTAGGTTTTAGAAGCTGGGTAGTAGGTGGCGTGTGATCGATGCAAATAGACCACGGGGTGGGAAGCTTCGAAATATGCGGGGGCGCGCGTGGCTCTGAAAGCGAAGCGGATCGCGGCAATGCACCCCATATCGGCGTTCCATTCCATCCCAACAAAGTCGGTCGAGACAGGGATCGATCCTAGTCCCTGTCGTCTCCGCACACGACTCGATCAACGCCGATATGAACATAGGCGAAACTAATTTACTATCATCATGCCCTACTACTGCTAATCCTGCTTAACCAATTGCTAATCTTTTCGTTTTGCTTCATTCCGGGCTACGCCGCATAGGAACTGCATTCATACAATAATTGGCGGACTGCTGAGCAAAGCTTACTCCAATCTCTGTACTGTATAGTGTCCTTGCATTATAGTCGCGGACGGAGAGGCCTACACGAGTACGCATCACCTTATCGACATGTCCCTCCCGTCCTGTGGAAAGGCATTCGTTCTCTCCCATCAGAATCCATTGTAGGTTAGGTATATACCAACGTTCTACCATTGGCCCGGCATCCGAACGTACCGCACTCATCGACCATGATAGTTACTGTAAACAGCAACTCAACTCAGAGAAGGAGGGGCACGTGATCGTGATGTTGAGCAGCAGCAGGTGGATCTAGTGGGGCGATAATTGGTGACTGAGTTCCCGAAGATAAGGGATGCGACTGGATCGATCGAGCACGACGAGCAGTCGTCACAGTAGTAGTTGGAAGGAGCTCGGCCAAGTCATTTTCCCGTTGCCAAGTTCACATCTGAGCCCATGCCAAGCCCGGACGGTGTGATCGGTTGTTTCTTCCGTTGCGTTGCTACGTGAGTAGTGCCCCAACTCATCAGATTTAAAACCCCTGTGCAGGGACGGAGCTGCCTCTAGGCTAGTGGAGTCAGCTAACCCCAATGGAAAATGTAAAATCCTTCACTAATTACATTGCAAAAAAATCCTTCACTAATTAGTATATTTGCTAGTGTTAATTTATATAGAATGATCACAATCTAATAGAGAAATTATAGTCATGACCCCATTCTAATAGGGAAAATACCAGGTGGAAACCAACATTCGGTGAAAGCCGGTGAAAACTATGAGAAAACATGTTTAAAGATTTTAAAAAATTCCAACAAAAAAAATTACGTTGGGAAAGTAGAGTTCTATAGACATGCAAATTTGCGAGTTGACACTCAAAATTGCTTATGAGTTATGAAAATGACAAATTCAGCCATGAATAATAACGTTGCCGACTTTACTATTCATGGTAAATTTGTCATTTTCATAACTTCTAAATAATTTTGAGTTTTGATTTACAAATTTGTGTGTCTATAGAATTTTATCTTCCCAATGTAATGCATTTTGTAAAGATTTTTCTGAACTTTTAAGTATATTCTTATAGTGGTTTTCACGGGTTTACACCGAAAATTTCACGAGCAGATTCTACTGTTTTTTAGGTGGACCCTACCGGTTTCACTTCTGAGGTATGCGCGGCGTCATGTTGAGGCCAGTGCGCGGACCACACGGCGGCCTTTCAACTGCAAATTTGCTGCGTGGCGCGCGCGTTCGAATGTCCACCAGAGCTCCGTTTATTTAAGAAGCAACAAGGTGGTGACCGGCGCCGTTAGCTCGTGGTGGCATGTGGGCGACGCCGCGCGCCGGCCGTAGTTAATGACACCATATCATCATCATTAGCAGCAGAGATCCAGCGTAGACTGATTTAGCAACATGGAGGGGGTACTTTGCAGCTGACGAGAGCATTGAAAACGCCGCTGTCCAAGTGGTTCGACTTCGATCCGGTTTGACTTCACGTGACAGCGACCCCATCTACTAGTACTACAAGTAGAGGATGCAAGTGGCGACCAAATGGGACAAGTGAAATCTCTTTTATTGACCAAATAACCAGCAACATAATACAGTACAAGGAACAACTACAGAACTCCGAAGAATTCCGCTGTCAAAAATACACGATCAGATACCACTGGATGGATCGATCGGCGCCTAGCTCCTCCCTCTACCCCGGAATGTAAATACAACAGTCCTCGGGCACTACCTACTGTGCTCCGAGGAAAAATGGTGGTATGCAGCAAAGGTTACAAGAAAAAAAAAAGGAATCGGCTACTAGCTACTGTGGCAGTAGCACTATGTACTAATGGCCATGGCCGTAAGCTGGCTCTATGGTGTGTTCCGCGGTAATGCGCGCGGCAGTAATAGTTTTTTAACACTAGACGTAGTAGTGTGGTTGTCTACCGCTCGGCCTTCCGGTCGGCGGAGAGCGGGTTGAGCCGGAGAGTCCACTTCTTGTTCATGGCGAGCGGGCAGCTCATGCTCCTGGCGGGAGCGGCGGCCGCGCGCCGCAATGCGCCGACCGCTCCCACGGCACCACCCTTGCTGCTGGTCTCAACGAACGCCCTGAGGCGCTGCATGGCGACGTCGAGCGTCTTGGCGGACATGTTGGCGAAGCAGACGCGGAACCACCCGGGCTCGCTGCAGTGGCACGACGACCCCGGCGAGATGTTGAGCCCGACCTCGAACACCACCTTCTTCCACAGCGACATCTCCCCCTCGAACGACCGGCTATGCATCAGGTGGCCCATGTCAACCCAGCAGAAGAGTCCCGCGTCGCTCTCCAGGCACCGAATGCCGATCGCCTTGAGCCCGCCCACGAGCTGGTCGTGTCGCTCCTTGATCCGCCGCTTGTTCTCGGCCAGGTACCGGCGGGTGAAGTCCTTGTCGCCCAGGAGCGCTGCCAGGAGGTACTGCGTCTGGGAGGAGACCAGCCCGAAGCTGGACATCTTGGTCGCCGCGGAGACGACGGCCTGGTTGGAGGAGTAGATGGCGCCGACGCGGAAGCCCGGGAGGCCGAGGTCCTTGGACAGGCTGTACACGACGTGCACGCGGTCCTCTAGCGGCGCGTAGTCGGCGGCGCGCGGGCCGCGCGCGGCCATGACCTCGAGGACGCTGACGAAGCCCGGCTCGGAGAAGGCCGTGCCGGAGTAGATCTCGTCGCTGACGAGGTGGATGCCCTTGGCGGCGACGAACTCGACGATCATCTCGAGGTCGGCGCGTGGGACGGCCGTGCCGAGCGGGTTGGAGGGGTTGGTGATGAGCACGCCCTTGACGCGCAGGCGGCGCTTCTGCGCGCGGCGGTACGCGTCGTCCAGCGCGGCGCGCGTCACCCGGAAGCCGTTGGCGCTCGTGCAGTGCACCGGTACGATCTCGGCTCCGGTGCGCCACTTGAGGTCGCGGTCGAACCTGCATGCGCAAGCGTCAAGGTGAGCCATGTGTTCAATCATAGTAAACGATGAAAGTCGGGCTCCCCACATGCACGTCAAGTACATGTGCACTGCAGGTGAAAATAATGCCGTGGCGTCCCAAGATGTCAGAGAATGCATACCCTGGGTAGTACGGTGTGGGGACGAGGAAGGCGTCGCCGTGGTCGGCGAGGCAGAACATGAGCGCCTCGCTAGCCGAGGTGGCGCCGGCGGTGAGCACGATGCTGCTGGGGTCGAACGCCACCTTGTAGCCTCTCTGCTCTGACATGAACCTCGCCAATGCCTGTGCAAAGTAACGTGGGTAAGTCTTTGACCGCACTAATCAATCAATACACTCGCGCGCGCGCGCGCCTAGAGAAATAAGTACAACTTACATTCTTGAAGGCCGGGAGGCCGTGGTAGTCCTGGAAGAGCGCGAGGTCGCGGAAGACGGAGGCGCCTCCTCGCCGGAGCCCCAGCGCGTCCGGGTTCTTCTCCAGCCAGTCCTCCACCAAGTCGAAGGACAGCTGGTTCTCGGCGAGGCCCATCTGGATGATGCCGCTGGGGTTGGCGACGGCGTCGAAGGGGTTCTTCTCGTACTCCTCCCATCCCAGGAAGTAGGACGAGTCCTGGCCGTGGCTGTTGCATCCGGCCTTCTTGGACAGCAGCGACGGCTCGTCGGCGACCTTGTTCACCATTTTCCGGTCAACTAATACTGCGAGCGAGCGAGCGCGCGTGTTTGCTGGTTTGAAACTGGGTGCTAGCTGAAGGCGACGTCAGAAAGCGTGATCGAGTGAGTGTCGAGTAAGACTGAGAGCTGGGAGAGCAGCTAGCAGCCGAGAGAGGAAGAGGAGTGAGGAGGTAGCTGGTGTCTGGCTAGCTTGGTGTCTCCCAAGGTGCGGAGATCGAGCATATATATAGGGGCCGGTGAGCTCAGCTGCTGGTGGGGGCAGAGAGTGTCATCTCCCGCTTTGTTTTAGTAAATCGCGTCGAAGAAGCGGCGTTAGCAGGGTGTTGATAGTGGGGGGGACGGCGGGTTAACATCAGAACAGCAAGGACTTCGATAGGCGTTGCAGTTAGCAGCAAACAATTGCGTGTGTGTTGTTGTTGCTGGGTAGGTCCATCGTCGTAAGCCATCCGCGGTTTTCCTGGTTCAGCAGACAGAGAGCCGAGGTTTCCTTAACAGTAACAGTGGCAGTAGTATTGCTCCTCTGACTCTTATCTAATCTTCGTACTGAAAACCGAGGTTCGATCCGGTTTGACTTCACGTGACAGCGACCCCATCTACTACTACAAGTAGAGTATGCAAGTGGCGACCAAATATGACGCACGGCGAGCTGCCGGATTAATCGGCTCGCGCCCACCGGAAGCGCGCGCGGGTCAAAGATACGCGCGGCGTACGTCGTGGACACCAAGCCCGTACTACGTCGCCGGCAGGGCCCGGCGGGCGGAGGCAAAAGCACGAGACACCGAGCGGCGGCGACGCCACCTCATGTCGGGGGCTACCCGGGTAGGGTCATGGTATGATATAAGCTGTGTCCAAGAGTGGACGGAGGTACAGTGAAACCGACATAACCAAGCCCAGAAGTGGCCGAGATACGGTGCTGGTGCAAACCGACATAACCAGACCCAGAAGGGGCCGGGATATGGCGTTGGTGTAAACCGACGTATATTGACCGATATATACAGACCGACATGTGAATGTCGGTATCTTCGTGTCTTCTCTTACGTGCAGGGGAGAATCCGACATATCCATGCCGGGATAGAGTGAAGAGACGCCCCATGCCGGTTGGAAGTCAAAGCAACGGTCACTTCCCGCCTGACACGGGAGCGCGGCAGGTGGTATGGCGCGGGTTCGAGGTGACAGGTCTCACCTACCGCTGACCACGGGCAACGTGGGAACAGATTACAAGGCAAGGCATGGGCAGGTCATGTCCTGTCTGTGGCAGAGGCCACAATCATGACAAAGCAGCTGACGCAGGCGTGCGTGGCTACAGTGCCCATGTGGAGACAAAACTATAACTCGGGTTAGGCTATAAATAGAGCTCTTCCCCTCCTGCGCAAGGGACGACGACCACGACGATATTCTCTAGAGAAAAGGGTGCACTGAGATATCTTTTCCCCTAGCTCCATCCTTCTTCCTTGAAAACTTCTCCATAGCATAGAACATACAGCTCGAGGAGCACCATTGTATTCTTGTTATCTCGGTATATTGAGATAGACAGGCAGGAGTAGGGGTTTTACCTCCTAATGAGGGCCCTGAACCTGGGTAGATTGTGGTGTGCTTTGTGTTTTCCGTGTGCGCTGCTTAGCGCGCTATCCCTCCCCGGTTCCACCAGCGTCCATGGGCCCCAACTCAAGCCATCCTATGGCATCTGCTGTGACACCACCACGACAGTTGGCGTCCACCGTGGGGCCAGCAGCGGCGCTGGCTGGTGTGTTTATCCGGACGGGTTCCATCATCGCCTCTGGCGAGCGCGTGGTCAGTGGCCTTGTCCACAGATTCGCCGCGCTGAACTTCATCAGCGACAACGCGGGCTGCTTCGGCAGCAGGCCGCTCTCGAGGAACGACTGCCTCGTCACCTTCGGGGCGTACGAGGTCTACGTCGCCACCGAGTTTGTCTGCAAGTACCCCGAGCTGGTGCTTGTGGCCGAGAATCCTCCTGCTGTCTGTGCGGCTCGCGGCCGGCGTACCACTCGCCTCGGGAGCTGCGCAGAGGTCATGATGACCGGATCCGCGGGTGGTGCCAGCAAAGGAGAAACCGGCAAAGGAGATGCCGGTAAACCTGCTGCCAAGACCACCAGATCGGCGAAAGTGCCGCTTGAGAGGGAGGAGAACCTCCTCGACCAAGCCGGTACATCCCAGGTACCGGTCAGGCCGGGTCCTCTCGAGGATATGATCGAGAAGCTGGCTATGCCGGTAGCTACCGGTACAGATGCTGCCATGGCGGAGGCCGAGTTAGAGTCATATCGGCAGAACCTGCATCAGGAGGCTATCGCGATGGCCGAGATAAGGAGAGAGTTCGGGATAACCCTCCGTGAGTACAACAAAGCTCATGGTTTCACTCCAATAGCTACTCATCCTAGTCGCATAGAAGTTGTGCGTAAAAGGGGCAGAGGCCTCAATGCCGAGATTGCTAGAGATGGTAGATCAAGTTCTAGTAAAACTCCTAGTCACATGTCGGCTGAAAAGCCCAAGTATAGTTCCCCTGCTAAGACTCTTAGAGCTGCCGAGACAGCAAGAGCCGAGTTATCTGGTTTATCCGGAGAAGCTCGCCGTAAGCAACAAGACCGAGTTAATGAGCTAGTAGGTGTTGCTATGCGTCAAAATGAGGCCTGTCTTAAGGCTAACACAGCTGCAGGTGGGTCCCAGATTGTTCACTCGGCTAAGGTAGTCAGTGAAAGATCTAAGGGGAAAGCTTCATCACCACATGTCGGTGGAGATCGTGACCGGAGTGTAAACTCTGGTAAAAATAAGCAGATACAGACATATGATCTGGCGTATGCCGGAAAACAGTTGGCAGGAGGGCAAGGCAGTACCGGCCGGGGTAAAAGCAATCCCGGTCCAGGCAATCCAGATGCCGGAATAGTTAACCCGGCTAGCCGAGGTTATTGATGCCCACAAGTATAGGGGATCGCTGAAATCTTCGTTGGGAAGTATTACCCGAATTTATAGTTTGACACGATGGGAACACAAGAATACCAATAAGACTTTGGCAATTGAGGCGTCACTCTCAACCACACATGTATATCAATAAACTTGCAGCAGTGACAGTGATGGCAGCAGTATGATTCAAGTAGCAAATAAAACAACAGTACTGAATAAGGATTTCCAGTTTTCACCAAGGTTTCGGTTACCGGCCGGAATTCCGCGGTAAACGGCCGGTAACCGGATTTCTCTGACCCCCCGGAATTTGCATATCTCGGATGAAAAATCTCGGATTAGTCAAATTTGAAACAAATTTGTGCTCGAAAAATTTAAATTTCAAAAAAATTCGATATTTTAAGTTTAAATTCTAAATTCTTGCCGAAATATTGGGCCGGTTACCGGCCGGTATTTTCCGGTAACCCCGGTTACCGGAAATATCGGCCCCCTCCGGAATTTTTTTTAACCGGTATCCGAAACCTTGGTTTTCACCGGAAAGATGAAAGTGTAACTCACTGATTAAAAACATAGGCATGAGGTGATAGCGGGTGTTGCATGAATAAGATTGATCATATAATAAGATATAAATATCAATGGGGCTTAACTCTAACTCCGATATATGTAGGTATGTGTTCCGTAAATAGTTGTGCGTACTAACCAAGAGAATTTGCACAACATCTATTGTCCTACCTGCCCATTTCACCGGGGCCAACTTGGAACTACAGGTAATTAAGGTCTACCCTTTCGAATAGCCCGGAACAACGCATTAACACTTCATGAACACATAGAATCCTCAAACTAAAACATCTCCCCCTTGTTTTCCCTATATGTCACTTTTAGGGTTCGCAGGTTCAACATAATAGCAGGTGATACACTTTGCAGATAAATACCAAACTCAATTATATGATGGGGCAAAATAAGTTCAGTACTGAAATCATGCCACTCGGGCCCTAGTAGCAAGCATTAAACATAGCATAAGTGCATCAACACAATACAAAAATATCCTCAAGATAAACCCCTAAATCTCGGACAACGGGTATCATTACATGATCAATCTCATCCAATCCCCATCCACCTCATATGCCTACAGCGGACTACTCACATGGTGATGGAGGGAGCTCATGGTCGATGGAGATGAAGGCGGTGAAGATGGCGGTGAAGACGGTCCTCCGGATCCCTCCTCCGGGGAGAAATCCTGGATCAATCTGTCTCCGAAAACGAAGATCGTGGTGGTGGCGGCGCTCTGTTTCGCGAAAGCTCTCCTCCTCCTAGGGCACCCACTTTTTCGTATATATGAGGGGGTACGCGAAAGCCGAAGGAGAGGCGGTGCCGAGGCTCCATAGGTGGGCCCACGCGGCCAGGACAGTGGCCGCGTGGGGCCCCCTCTTTTGGGCCTCCGGCGCTTCCTCGTGTCCATCCTTTGCACATGTCCTCCTTTTCCATAAAAAATGACGTGGTATTTTTCTCCGATTTAATTTCCTGCAAAAACAATCAGAAAGGAGACTTTGCTAAAAACAGCGTCAGATTCAGCAGTTTTATTCAAATATGGGAAGATTCCGGAGCAAATTATGAAGCAAAGTGCTTGGAAAAGTAGATGCATTTTAGGTGCATCAGCTCCCCCAAGCTTAGCTCGTTGTTTGTCCTCGAACAACTCAAACATAGTGCAGAAGCGATAAAAAGACTTTGACAAGAACTTTGCATTGCATATGTAACACCGTTTAATACCAACAAGTATTCAAAACATAATTTCCATAACAAATAACAAAATGCTAGCAAAGGTATCTAATCAGTGTTAAAGCATTTATATGTTGCAAGAGAAATATCATGAAGTGTCAGCACTTGGATGAGTTTGCCCAACTATAGAAATAAACAAAGGTTCTTGCATCGCTTTTAATTGAATCATCAAGATTTTTGAGATCTTTTGATTCTTTCTTTTATTGACTAATGAACTCATTGTGCTTACAACCTTGCTCTCAGTTTTATCAAACCATTTGGTGTTCCCTATTATGACTCATATGCTTGACCAACTAAGGTTGAAAGTCTCATGCCCCGTGAATACGAGTACCTACACCATGCTACTCAACTCGGGTCACAAGTAAATTTGAGTTTTTAGTCATTGCAAGTAATAAAAGCGTCATCAAGAGCGTCAACTGGGGTACCTCTTGTCCCAAGACATGGAACAAGCCCATGTCCAAATGACAAGACAAACAACAATGAACAATCTCAGCACTCTTTTATTTACTATTGTATAGCTTTTTATGATGTGCATCACTGAATGTTCACATAGCATGTAATAAATTTCCACCATGATGATGCATGGCTTAGGTTAGCGGCCCAGGCGTCTCTCTAGCCATTATACTTACTCCTCAAACTTACTAAGTTTCCACATTTATTTCGCAATGATAAGCATCCATAAACAAAGTACATGATATCAACTAAATATAATAGTGCAATGTTGAAAGCTTTCCATGTGTACACATTTAAGTTAACTCCCAACCCTAAGCTTGTCAAGCATATGACTTCATGTTTATCATTTGAAAAATTCTTTTATTCTTTGGTTGGCAAGTTTAGCAAGCACAATGGGATGCGTAGACCTTTGTTTAGAGCCACAATTACTCAATCTCAACCAAGTGTTGTCACTAATATATCTCACTTGCATCATAATATAACATACTAGAACACGAGAGATAAACATTTGCTACCACTTCCCTAGATGTTAAAGAAACTATGATGTGCGCACTTGCTGTTATTAAAAAGTCCACATAAGCACGGCAAAGGTGTCATACCTTTCATCCACTTCATGCACATCAACTCATCATTGTTGTTCTCCTCTCCCAATTTGAACTGCGCAATAAAAACTCAAATCTGCCATAAAATGCTACTGCATACAGTACTGTTTTTACCCTACCTAGACACTCAGAAAAATCTCATAATTTACGGTGTGTAGGTTATGAAAAGTTGCAGTAGTGGTTAAAATTTAGCTCATTCGGAGTTACAGAAAAAAAAAATAAACAGTGAGCAGATTTCAGCAATTCCTGCACCTTTTTTTGGATTCAATAAAACGAAAATGTTTTTGTTCTTTTTAGTTTTAAGATGCATAAAGTAAATGTCCAGAAGTAACTAAACAAAAGAAACAAATGAAATCTTTTTGTGTTTTTGTGATTTTTAGAACAAGAAACTAAAACATAACAAGATAACAGTGATATAACACAATGAATGGAAAGGGAGAGAGGTACTCCCCCAAGCTTGCGATCAAGCTAGTATCCCGGGTAGTAGTTGTATCCACTTCCACCTCCAGGGAAGTAACCATATGGGTAGCCTTGCATTCCTGAGTCTTGGGGCTCCTCTTGAGGTTGGTAGCCTTGCATCCCTGGATCTTGTGGCTCCTCTTGAGGCGGCATCTCTTCCACAATCCATTTTCCGGTACTCCTGTCAAAAAGGTCAGCACGGGGGAGCCTAATGGGCACTCTTTGTCCATTAGTACTCAAATAGTTATACCAATAATGACCCCATGCATCACACTTATATCCATACGGGTAGTCAAAGCAAAATCGAGTAAATTGGACTCTTCACAGGAGTACCCATGTTATCACCATAACCTCTTCATCTTTAATGTATTCATACACTAAAGTAGCAATAGCACCAGCATAAATAGGGGTTTGATCAGTAATATTTCTACTCACAGCCGTATGCAAGGATCTAGCAAGAATGACTCCCAAGTTATACTCACATGTGGTGTTTTCTTTTGCACATTTAAGTAAATAAACCATTGGTCCCGTGCAAGCAGAATTGTTGTCTCTAGCAAGAAATCCTCTTGCAAGGAACAACGCAAAGTATCTCAAACTTGGGTGCTGTATATGAGTAAATTTACCCCTATTCAATCTATCATGAGAGTTAACAGAAATAGAGTGCCAAAATGCAACAAGCTCCTGGTTGGAGTCAGCACGGGTTTCATCCCAACTACCCCTGTTTTCCACACCAATAGCTTTGCAAAACTCCTCCAAAGACATAACAAGGCGCTCCCCCTCATAGTAAATTTACAAACAAAGGTAGGAGGGGTGCCTTACTCTTCTTACTGTGCTTGTAGATCTCAGGGCCCTCAAACCTGAATGTGGAGAGGAATTCTCGCGAGAGTTCCTCGTATGTACCTCGTGGATTTTGGGCAAACTCAAGCAAACCAGTTGCATTGGCGAAGGTGTCGAAGTCTTCTTTTATCCCCCACTGCTCAAGAACATGGGGTCTTGCCATCTAGTTGTATGGATCTTCAGCTTCTCCCACAAAAACTGCATCATCCTCCCAAAGATGGTTGTCATCATAATTAAGGGAGACTTTAGATGCTCTTCTCCTCGGTCTTGAGCTCATCCCAAGCAATGCCTTGCCTTTGTTCATCATGGTACCTTGCTGCCCATAAATAATATTCAACAAAAATTAAGATGTAGCACTCTAAAACAACATTGAGCCATCCATAACTAGTCTCCACATCAATATCATGCATCCATATCAACTAGAAAACTTAAATCCATGGATTTCTCAAGCATATTAGGTGACACCTAGTGCAGCAAAATACTTCATACATGAGGCACAAGAACAAAAAATAATTGGATGGGTGGAGGAGTCACATACCAAGGAGCAATCCCACCAAACAGATTTGAAAAATCTGCCCTAAACTTGGAGATCCAAGATAGCAGGAAGAACGAGCTCGGGAAAATTTGGGAAAAATACCTGGAAGTGGTTTTCTGTCGAGGGAAGGAGATGGGCACAGGACACTCACCTAACACCACCTGGGGACAAAGTTGGTGGGTCCCACGCGGCCAAGGAATCTGGCCGCGTGGGACACCCCATTTTGGTCCCTGGTGGCCTCCTGGTGTCCCACTTCTGGCAGATGGTCCCTCTGGTTAAATAACTTACCTCCAAATTTTTCTGGAATTTTCAGAGACAATTTTCTAAAGAGAATTTTTCAAACTTCATATTCTGGAATTTCTGAACTCTGAAATAATTATGATTATGCATATACTCTAAAATTCTAAGATAAATAAAATTAAAATGCAATACAAATTTTTATGGGAATCAAGTTTTCATCATTTCCACATTAGTAATGAGGTTGATCAAGTCTCATTAATAATATGCAAAAGATATAATACATGATTCTTATTTTATAGATATAAAGAAGAGTTTCAAGATACCTCATATTTGATTGGAATAGTTCCAATCATCAAGGTAGCATACTTTGGTGCAGGAGGTGGTAGTGCAATTTCAAAGCTTCCAATCAGTATTTCTTTGAATAGAATTCACACTCTTGTTTATCATTGTAACAGGATTCTTCTTGGGAAAATAGATAGTATGCTCATTTCCTTTTACATTAAATGTCACTTTGCTCTCAGTGCAATTTATCACAGCTCCTGCAGTGTTTAAAAAGGGTCTTCCAAGAATAATAGATAGATTATCATCCTCAGGCATTTCTAATATAACAAAGTCTGTAGGAATTAACACATTAGCAATAGAGATAGGAACATCCTCACATATACCTATAGGTATAGCAGTTGATTTATCAGCCATTTGCAATGAAACTTCAGTTGGAACCAATTTGTTTAGGTTAAGTTTCTTATATAAAGAAAAAGGCATAACACTAACACCAGCTCCTAAATCACATAGTGCATATTTCACATAAGTTTCTTTAATACGACAAGGAATAGTCGGAATACCAGGATCTCCACGCTTTTCAGGCAATTTTCCTTCAAATGAATAATCAGCAAGCATAGCAGTAATTGCATCATTAGGTATCTTCCTTTTATTAGTGACAATATCTTTCATATATTTTGAGTATGGAGGAATTTTAATAGCATCAACAAGAGGAATTTGCAAACATAAATTTTTAATCAACTCAAAAATTTCTCAAACCTAGCATCATCCAAAGATTTCATTACCTCTTGGGGATATGGTATGGGTCTTTGTACCCATGGATCCCTCTCTTTACCTTTTTGTGGATTTGGATGATTCTTCTTTTTTTCTTCTCAGTAGATGGTTGAGGGTCTTCCTTTTCAGGAGGTTCAGGTTCTGCAATATTTTCAACTTCATGTTGATCTTCTTCAGGTGGAGATGATTCTCTTCTTCACATTATCATCTTCGGTCTCAGCATCAGAAATAGAAATATCATTGTCTTGTTCTTGAGAATCATCAATGCCTTTGTTTCCATTGGGAGATTTTCCTGCAGAAGATTTCTTTTGAGAGCCTCTTGCTCTTTCTCTTGGGATGGTTTTCAGGATAGTCAGGGTCCTGAGTACTTGCACCACCTCTAGTATATAACCCACAAACCTGTTTCTTCTCAATAAGATTTTCATACAATTGATTTTGAAGAGAAACCATTTGTTCAATTTGATTATTCATCATTTCACAGTGTTTAACAATTCTTCTAACTTCTCCCACACTAGCATTTATATTTTCACGAAGGAATTTAATTTTATGAGAGTTTTCCATCATATTCATTCTAATATCATGCTCTTCAGGTTTATTATGATAAGCAAAATCATTAACATATGATACATCAATAGGAGGTGTTACCTTTTCATTACCTTCCAAAGAGCTTATAGCATTGACTGGGATTGGAAAACATGGTCGATCAATAGGAAGTTTAACACCCATTTCAGATAATTCCTTAAGATGAGAGGTTTTAATTCCCTTCTCTTTCATATCCTTGGAGGCTCCCTTCATTGCCTCATTGTTTAATTCAAGAATACCTCCTTTCTTCTCTGGAAATATATCTCTGTCATCTATTATTTCAATATTCCAATCTTCATAGTTTCTAGAGATAGTTTCCAATAACTCAGTTGCTTCATCAACGGTCCTTTCCCTGAAAACACTACCTGCAATACTATCAAGATAGCCTCTTGTATTTTCAGTTAGTCCATTGTAAAATATATCAAGTATTTCATTATTCTTGAAGCCATGGGTAGGACATTTCCTAACCATCTTACTGTACCTCCCCCAAGCTTGGGGTAAATCCTCCTTCTCTGTTTGTGAAAAGTTGCTAATCTCAATAGTTAAACCATGAATCTTATCAGCAGGGAAATATTTATTATAAAATACCTGCAAGCATTCCTCCTTGCTAGTAATACATCCAGGTTCTAAACGATTATACCAAGTTTTAGCATTTCCTCCCAAAGTAAAAGGAAACAACTTTAAGAAATAATAGCGTTGGTGGATTTCATCTTTACCAAATAACACAGATAAATCATGCAAATCAGCAATGTGTTCAAAAGGGAACTCATTGTCTCTCCCATAAAACTTATACTTCTCAGCTTTTTCAATTATTTCAGGATCAACACTAAACTCATAATCTTTGTCTTTAATTTTAATAGCTGGAGCATTCATTTTCTCAGTAACAGGGAAATAATCATCAAGAGGAGAATTTTTATAGCTATCAAGTTTATCCAATTTATCAAAATTCGAATCCATAAAAGCCATAGTAAATGCATCCTCTTCCTCAGAAGAAGTTTCATGTTCATCATCACAATATTCATTATCTTCTAACTCAACATTTTCAATAATAGAAGATTCAGGAGTTTCAGGTGTTTCAGTTATCTCAGATGTTTCAGGTGTCACTTCTTTGTCTATGCTACCACATATTAAATCATTTTCAGTACTAGTAGACATCTTAGACAATGGTGAACTAGATAAATTTTCTTTCTTCTTAGCAACAATAGCAGAAGCAACATTAGGTGAAAAGTTTGGCCTACTTGGCAAATCAGTACCTCTACGAGTAGTTGAAGGCCTTACTTCCTTCGGAGTATTCTTTTCCTTTCCCATAGTTAGGAACAAGCAAGTGCAGCAAATAAATGATAACAAGTTGTCTTACCAATAAAGCTAGGTTCCCCGGCAACGGCGCCAGAAAATGTCTTGATGCCCACAAGTATAGGGGATCGCTGAAATCTTCGTTGGGAAGTATTACCCAAATTTATAGTTCGACACGATGGGAACACAAGAATACCAATAAGACTTTGGCAATTGAGGCGTCACTCTCAACCACACCTGTATATCAATAAACTTGCAGCAGTGATAGTGATGGCAGTAGTATGATTCAAGTAGCAAATAAACAGCAGTAGTGAACAAGGGTTTCCCAGTTTTCACCGGAAAAGTGAAAGTGTAACTCAGAGATTTAAAACGTAGGCATGAGGTGATAGCGGGGTGTTGCATGAATAAGATTGATCATATAATAAGATATAAATAGCAATGGGACTTATCTCTAACTCCGATATATGTAGGTATGTGTTCCAAATAGTTGTGCGTACTAACCAAGAGAATTTGCACAACATCTATTGTCCTACCTGCCCATTTCACCGGGGCCAACTTGGAACTACAGGTAATTAAGGTCTACCCTTTCGAATAGCCCGGAACAACGCATTAACACTTCATGAACACATAGAATCCTCAAACTAAAACATCTCCCCCTTGTTTTCCCTATATGTCACTTTTAGGGTTCGCAGGTTCAACATAATAGCAGGTGATACACTTTGCAGATAAATACCAAACTCAATTATATGATGAAGCAAAATAAGTTCAGTACTGAAATCATGCCACTCGGGCCCTAGTAGCAAGCATTAAACATAGCATAAGTGCATCAACACAATACAAAAATATCCTCAAGATAAACCCCTAAGATCTCGACAACGGGTATCATTACATGATCAATCTCATCCAATCCCCATCCACCTCATATGCCTACAGCGGACTACTCACACATGGTGATGGTGAGGGAGCTCATGGTCGATGGAGATGAAGGCGGTGAAGATGGCGGTGAAGACGTCTCGGATCCCTCCTCCGGGGAGAAATCCTGGATCAATCTGTCTCCGAAAACGAAGATCGTGGTGGTGGCGGCGCTCTGTTTCGCGAAAGCTCCTCCTAGGGCACCCACTTTTTCGTATATATGAGGGGGTACGCGAAAGCCGAAGGAGAGGCGGTGCCGAGGCTCCATATGGGTGGGCCCACGCGGCCAGGTACAGTGGCCGCGTGGGGCCCCCTCTTTTGGGCCTCGGCGCTTCCTCGTGTCCATCCTTTGCACATGTCCTCCTTTTCCATAAAAAATGACGTGGTATTTTTCTCCGATTTAATTTCCTGCAAAAACAATCAGAAAGGAGACTTTGCTAAAAACAGCGTCAGATTCAGCAGTTTTATTCAAATATGGGAAGATTCCGGAGCAAATTATGAAGCAAAGTGCTTGGAAAAGTAGATGCATTTTAGGTGCATCAGTTATCCACCTCGGTATCCGACACAGAATCTTCCCCGGCAGCAGCAAAATATCACGCGTGTTCAGCAGCCACAAGGTGGTGACCAGGGGGCTAACCGTTATGATGATGGTTACTTAGCAATGGAGAGAGCGGGTATCAGAGGTATGAAAGTGCGTTGGGATCCCGGTTGGGACCTCGCCAGCTGTCGGCAAATGATACACGCTACAAGTTGGACAAGATCTTCATGTCCGAGATGCTGGAAGAGCTAGGCCCTGATGGCTACGTGTTGGTGAACCCCAAGAGGAAGGTTATGATGTAGACAGCATAAGTTTTCCCTTGAGAAATCTACCCAAGGTTATCAATCCAGTAGGACTTGACGATCTATCGGAAGGTTGTTGATGTTGACTCCCTCTGGCGCTAGGGAGCTTGCACCAACGTGGAATCTGCACAGACACAAACCAGAACTTTGCCCAACACGAAACAGAGAGGTTGTCAATCTCTCCGGTCTTGCAGAAACAAAGAGTTAAACGTATGGTGTGGAAAACAGTAGGAAAAACAGCAAGTAACAGGAAACAGATGATTGCAGCAGGTTGTGTAAACAGTATGAGGAAATTGGACCAGGGTCCACAGTTCACTAGTGGTGTCTCTCTCAGAACAGATAACTAGCATGTTGGGTAAACAAATTACAGCTGGGCAATTGACAAATAGAGAGGGCATAACAAAGCAATACATGCCAAGATGTCTACTATGAAATCTAGTTGGGCATTACAACAAAGTACATAGACCGTTATTCCAACCGCATCTATGCCTAAATAATCCACCTTCAAGGCAGCATCCGCATCCATTCAGTATTAAGTTGCTAACAACAGATTATTGCATGAAGTAAAGTGTGTAATGTAATCAATACAAGTGCCCTTGGACACGCACCAATGTTTTATCCCTAGTAGCAACAGCACATCTACCATCTTAGACCTTTCTGTCACTGATCCAGATATCTAGAGACTGAACCCACTATCGAGCATAAATACCCCCTCTTGGAGTCACAAGCATCTACTTGGCCAAAGCATCTACTAGCAACGGAGAGCATGCAAGATCAAGAGCACATAGATAAACAACTTGAATAAACATGGTATCAATATTCATCGGATCCCAGCAAACACAACATCTAGCATTACAATAAGATGATCTTGATCATGTTAGGCAGCTCACAAGATCTAAACATGGAGGCACAAGGTAGAGAGACAACAATCTAGCTACTGCTATGGACCCGTAGTCCAGGGGTGGACTACTCACGCATCACTCCGGAGGCAGGCATGGTGATGTAGAGCCCTCCGGTGATGATCTCCCCTCCGGCAGGGTGCCGGGAAGAGCTTCAGAACTCCTCCGATCTGAGATTGACGATGACGGCCGCGACGGAACTTTTCGTGGAATATGATCGACCGTAATAGGGTTTTCGCGTCGCGGAGAATATATAGGCGAAGAGGCGGCGTCGGTGGCCGAGGGGGGCCACCACGCCATAGGGGGGCGCGGGCCCACCCTGGGCCGCGCCCTAGTGTGGCGTGGCCCCCTGGTGGGTCTGCTCCGACTCCCCTTTGGACTCCGTGATCTCCTCGTGATATTATTGACGATGTCTTTTGTTTCGTCCAATTCCGAGAATATTTCCTTAATAGATTTTCTGAAACCAAAAACAGCAGAAAACAGGGAACTGGCACTGTGGCATCTTGTTAATAGGTTAGTCCCAGAAAATGCATAAAAATGATATAAAGTGTAACCAAAACATGTAGCAATTGATATAATATCAGCATGGAACATCAAAAATTATAGATACGTTTGAGACGTATCAAGCATCCCCAAGCTTAGTTCCTGCTCGTCCTCGAGTAGGTAAACGATAAAAACAGATAATTTTTGAAGTGACATGCTACCAACACAATCTTTGATCAAATAACAATGTAATGCACATGATCTGAATGAAGTGATCCAAGCCAATGGTCTATAGTTTGCAAGCAAGTAAATAAAGAGTAAACATAAGTGATCACACAAGTGCAAACTTTCATGAATAATACTATAAAACATTTAGAGATATAATAGTCTAACATAATAGTTAGTTCACAGCAGCAATAATTTCAACATGAAAGTGTTTGTATCAACACAAAGGAAGATAATAGCTTCAGCTTTTGCTTCAACTTTCAACATGTATATCATATAGATAATGTCAATGCAAAGAATATGATCAACCAAACACAAAGTTATGTAAAAACTGTTATACTGGAGTTGACAATGATGTTTGCTTAAGTAGACAGAAAGAAGTGGGAAAACTGACTCAACATAAAAGTAAAAGAATGGCCCTTCGCAGAGGGAAGCAGGGATTAACATCATGTGCTAGAGCTGTAGTTCCCGAAGGCATATAGAGAGCATAAAATATTGTTTTGTAAGGTAATGGTGTATACAGGTGTCAACAAATCAAATAGCAGGTACTTGTCATCTTCCATGGCTAACTAACTTTTAGAGCGGTTCCGAGAGTTTTTAGGACTGCACTTGTAACAAGCACTTATTGGTGACACTCCTCCCAACCATTTACTTTCCACAAACCATGGCTAACCGAATCCTCGGGTGCCCACCAACATTCACCATGGAGGAGTGTCTATTTATTTATTTATAGGGTGGACTAACCAGCTCTTTAATGCAAAATAAAAGGTGGAGAAGCAGATGAAGCTGCCAATCCTTGTAAATTAATTAGCATGGAAGATGACAAATCTCACTACTACGTCCTTATGAGCTTTTCAAGTAGTGACACAAAAAGGAAATGTAACAGTTTTGAGTAGTTAGTAGATAGCACATGAAGAAATTTACTTGGAATGGTGAAAACACCACATAATAGGTAGGTATGGTGGACACAGGTGGCATGGATTTGGCTCAAGGTTTTGGATGTACAAGAAGCATTCCCTCTTAGTACAGAGTTTAGGCTAGCAAGGTTATTATAAGCAAACATCATTATCAACTGGAATAGCAAGAGTGTACATAAAACACAAGGTTTGACGAACCATAGACTCCCACTGTCTTCCTTGTTAACACATAGCCTTCATCCAAAAATTATCTAGACTACTATGGACTTCCAATTATGCAACAGATTATTATAGCAGAAAATCCTTATAGTAGTTCTTCATTAATAGCCATTACTTACATGATGCACAAGCTTAAACATTAATTACTTGACAGCTCAAAACAATTGGCAAGCATCAAATTACTCAAGACAACGATCTAAAAAGATTCATGTAAGCATTTTATACCACTACCACATGCATAGCATTTTTCTGGTCCAACCAAACACCAATCAACTTATTTGACAACTCTCCAAACAGATATAAGTGAAGCAAGAGAGTACTTTCTTCAAAAGAAACTGAAAGCTCTAACAAGAGATGTATGAAAAACTGAGAGCTAACAGCAATAACAGCAACTAGACAGGAATACTCAACAAGTATAAGTGAAGCACAAGAGTATTCTAATGAAAAAGTGGAGCGTGTCTCTCTCCCAAACATGAATACTAGGATCCAACAAGTATAGCACAGCAAACAAAACAAAACAAACTGAAAACAAAAACACACTGACGCTCCAAGGAAGAGTACACTAGCATGAAGCAATAAAAATATAGCACCATTAGAGATGACCTGATAATTTGTAGATGAAGAAGGGGATGCCTTGGGCATCCCCAAGCTTAGATGCTTGAGTCTTCTTGAAATATGCTGGGGAGGTAAGCCTCCCCAAGCTTAAGCTCTTCACTCTTCTTGATCATGTAATATCATTCTCCTCTATCAACACTTGAAAACTTCCTTCACACCAAAACTTAACAGCTTTTCTCATTAGCAGGTTAGTGCACTAAAAGATAATACTTCAAAGTTCTAGCAAAGACAAACTCACAAGCCAACTATTTTAAACATTAGCCACTGTTACTAGGCTCAAGTGGGCACTTTTACACGAAAAGAAACCACTTAAAAACTTGTAAAAGAGAGAATGCAAAATAAAAGACAGAATCTGTCAAACCAGAACAGTCTGTAATGACGAATTTTTTCGAGGCACTTACGATGCTCAGATGAAAACTTTTGAAATAATGAAAGTTGCGTAACATCATCAGGAACATGCACAAAAAGTTTCAGCATTTTTCGATTTTTCTGATTTTCTACTGAATTAAACGGTGACGAACAGCAATCTGTCCCAATGCAGTCCCGAAAATAAAAACCAACTTTGCATTAGTAACTCTCCTTGGCACAACAAAACAGCAAATAAAAGATACAAAGGAGTTGCTACAGAGGTAAACAAGCATCCTTGACACATGGGTTATCTCCCACAAGTGCTTTTCTTTAATGCCTTTCAGCTAGGCTTTAGGATTTTAATGATGCTCGCATAAGAATAAGAGTTGAAAAACAAAGAGAGCATCAAGAGGCAAATATCAAAATCATCTGAGTCTAACCCACTTCCTATGCAGAGGAATATTGTAGTAAAACAAATCATTGAAGCATAAAGCAGCTAGCATAGGAAGATGCAACAAATCCAACTTTAAAACTTCCAACACAAAGAGAGGTATTTTAGTGACATGAAAACTTTTAAAACCATCTTTCCCTCTCTCATAATAATTTTCAATAGCATCATAAACAAACTCAACAACATAACTATCACATAAAGCATGCTTTTTATGATCTACAAACACATAACTTTTATCAAGCAAGATAGTGGGATCAAAAATTTCAAACCCACTTTTAGACATATTGAAACAAGTTGATTGATCACTCTCAATAGTAGAATTAATAATATTATCAAGCAACATAGGACCATCATCTAGAGCTTTATCATAAACATTTTCTAAGCAAACACTCTCATTACCATGCATTTCGAAATTAGGAATAAAAAGAGGATTATCATAAGACTTATCAAAATAGCATGGATTTTCATAAACAACATTGGGGGAAATATTTGGTACTTCTGTTATTTTTGCTTTCTCTTGAGTCAAGGAATGTTTGTCTACCTCAAATTTATCAAAAGAAGTTATTTCAATAGTATCATTACCAACTTCCCCAAGCTTAATATTTTCCATAGCATTAGCAACAACCATGTTCAAAGAGTGTATACCAATATCATTGGTACTATCATGCAAATAAAGTTCCATAGGTTTTTTAATTTTCTCTTCAAACACATCATGTCCTAGCTCAAGATAAATTTCATAAAGGTTTCTCAAGTTGTTTTCAGCCATAGGACAAGTTTCAAGCAAAGTACCCATGAATAGCAAGCAAAGAACTAGACATAATAACAAACCGAAATAAACTAGATGCAGGAATTTAATTTTTTTTGGATTTTTGATTTTTAACAGCAAGCAAAACAAAACTAAAACAAGACAAAAACAAAGTAAAGAGATTGGAACTGAGAGACTCCCCTTTCCAATAGCCTCCAAGTCCCCGGCAACGGCGCCAGAAAACAGCTTGATGGCTACGTGTTGGTGAACCCCAAGAGGAAGGTTATGATGTAGACAGCAGAAGTTTTCCCTTGAAAATCTACCCAAGGTTATCAATCCAGTAGGACTTGACGATCTATCGGAAGGTTGTTGATGTTGACTCCCCCTGGCGCTAGGGAGCTTGCACCAACGTGGAATCTGCACAGACACAAACCAGAACTTTGCCCAACACGAAACAGAGAGGTTGTCAATCTCTCCGGTCTTGCAGAAACAAAGAGTTAAACGTATGGTGTGGAAAACAGCAGGAAAAACAGCAAGTAACAGGAAACAGATGATTGCAGCAGGTTGTGTAAACAGTATGAGGAAATTGGACCAGGGTCCACAGTTCACTAGTGTGTCTCTCTCAGAACAGATAACTAGCATGTTGGGTAAACAAATTACAGCTGGGCAATTGACAAATAGAGAGGGCATAACAAAGCAATACATGCCAAGATGTCTACTATGAAATCTAGTTGGGCATTACAACAAAGTACATAGACCGTTATTCCAACCGCATCTATGCCTAAATAATCCACCTTCAAGGCAGCATCCGCATCCATTCAGTATTAAGTTGCTAACAACAGATTATTGCATGAAGTAAAGTGTGTAATGTAATCAATACAAGTGCCCTTGGACACTGCACCAATGTTTTATCCCTAGTAGCAACAGCACATCTACCATCTTAGACCTTTCTGTCACTGATCCAGATATCTAGAGACTGAACCCACTATCGAGCATAAATACCCCCTCTTGGAGTCACAAGCATCTACTTGGCCAAAGCATCTACTAGCAACGGAGAGCATGCAAGATCAAGAGCACATAGATAAACAACTTGAATAAACATGGTATCAATATTCATCGGATCCCAGCAAACACAACATCTAGCATTACAATAAGATGATCTTGATCATGTTAGGCAGCTCACAAGATCTAAACATGGAGGCACAAGGTAGAGAGACAACCATCTAGCTACTGCTATGGACCCGTAGTCCAGGGGTGGACTACTCACGCATCACTCCGGAGGCAGGCATGGTGATGTAGAGCCCTCCGGTGATGATCTCCCCTCCGGCAGGGTGCCGGGAAGAGCTTCAGAACTCCTCCGATCTGAGATTGACGATGACGGCCGCGACGGAACTTTTCGTGGAATATGATCGACCGTAATAGGGTTTTCGCGTCGCGGAGAATATATAGGCGAAGAGGCGGCGTCGGTGGCCGAGGGGGGCCACCACGCCATAGGGGGGCGCGGGCCCACCCTGGGCCGCGCCCTAGTGTGGCGTGGCCCCTGGTGGGTCTGCTCCGACTCCCCTTTGGACTCCGTGATCTCCTCGTGATATTATTGACGATGTCTTTTGTTTCGTCCAATTCCGAGAATATTTCCTTAATAGATTTTCTGAAACCAAAAACAGCAAAACAGGGAACTGTCACTGTGGCATCTTGTTAATAGGTTAGTCCAGAAAATGCATAAAAATGATATAAAGTGTAACCAAAACATGTAGCAATTGATATAATATCAGCATGGAACATCAAAAATTATAGATACGTTTGAGACGTATCAGGCCCACCTGGCCCTGCATGCTTTGGACCTCGGATCATGAGGGAACCACCGGTGCCGCACTTTCAATTGAACCGGGGTACAAAGACGTATGACGGCAGTACTAAGCCGGAAGATTGGCTGACAGATTATGTGTCGGCAGTACATATCGCGGGAGGAAACCGCCGATGGGCGGTGAGGTATATCCCGCAAATGTTGGAAGGGCCAGCCCGGATCTGGCTGAACAACTTGCGAGAGTGCAGCATTGATTGTTGGCTGGACTTTGAAGAAGCTTTCGTTAGCAATTTCTCCAGTACATACAAGAGGCCGAATCGTCCTCGGCAGCTTGCCATGTGCAAGCAGAGGAATGATGAAACGACCGGGACTACTTGACCCGGTGGAGTACTGTTCGCAATTCCTGTGAAGGAGTTGTTGAAGCGCAGGCCATTTCATGGTTTGCTCAGGGTGCCGACACGGCTCCATGCTCTCGCAGAAGTTGCAAAGGGAGATGCCGGCTACTTTGCTCAGACAATCCGGATTGCGGACAGCTATGCACGGGTGATCCGATGCAGCCCTTGTTGAACTCGGTGGAACCGAGTAGAAGATACCCGGTCAACAATGGACCCGGACCATCCAGGCGAGGTGACCACCAGGATTTCGGGAACAAGAGGAGAGAGGACCGGCCGGATTACCGGTACGGTTCAAATCAAGTTGCTGCAGTTGGTCAAGACCAGCCAGATGCCGACAAAAGCCAGCGTCAAAGAACAGTGGTCCTACATGGGGCCAAAACCAGGATGGGAAGAGACAGTGGAGTGACCAGAGGAAGCCTTGGGAGGAGAGACCGAGGTTAACCTATGAGGCAATGCTGGATGGGCCCTGCAGCTATCACACGCACGACCCCCGCAGGCCGGCAAACCATTCATCCCGGCAGTGCAGCTGGTATCAGCGCACATTGAAGGAAGGGGGAGGATCCGGAGGAAATCAGACGGGAGCACCTCAGAGACCTCCCACACAGAGGCCTGCACCGCTCACCGGGGCAAACGCTATTCCCGTGAATGCGCCTCCACCGAGGCATGCAGCTCCGAGACCTGTGGATAACAGGAGAAGGCCAGAAGATGTTAACCAAGTGAATGTCGGAGGCAACAAGCAATGCTGGTCCCAGCCGCCAGGGTGAATATCGCCAGGGTGAGTATAGAGAGGCTCATCAGAGCTATGTGGTCTTTGTGACCGAGCCAACTGACAAGCAGAGCCTAAACGGCGTGCAATGGAGGTAAACGCGGTTATGCCGGCTGTGCCGAAGTATATGCACTGGGATCAGAGATCAGCTGGAGCAGAATGACCATCCCCGGATCATGCCAAGCCCGGAGGTTACGCTCTAGTGGTGGATCCGACATTCATCGGGCCCACCATCAATGTCAGGTTCACCCGAGTTCTCATTGACAATGGGAGCAGCATCAACATCATGTACCGAGACACCATGGTGAAGATGGGCATCTCGGCAAACATGTTGCAGCCGAGTCATACAACCTTTCACGGTATAGTGCCTGGTGTCTCATGTGCACCTATGGGAAAATTTGGGTTGATGTGTTATTCGGCACCAAGGACAACTGCAGAACTGAGAGCATCCAATTCGAGGTGGTGGACCTCGAAAGTCCATACCATGCTTTGCTCGGTAGACCACGCTGGCCAAGTTCATGATATCTACCCATGTGGCTTACCTCAAGATGAAGCTGCCGGGTCCTAATGGCATCATCACCATCTCGGGTACTATAAGCGTTCCTTGGAGTGCGCCTCGGCTGGCTCTTGTCTGGCCGAGTCATTAATCATTGCTGCGGAGAAGAGGATCCATGAAGTGGTGGCGCTGGCCCAGTCCGCGCAACTCGGTATGCCGGGTATGACTAACCCGGAGCAGAGTGCGGCATTCCAGGTGCCGAAGGACGAAGAAGATCAACGTCGACCCGGCGTTCCCAGACCACAACCATCATTGGTACCGGGTTGACCGAGAAATAGGAAGGCGAGCTCAGTCACTTCCTCCGTGAGAATCGGGATATCTTTGCATGGTCAAATCAGGACCTGCCAGGTGTTCCGAGGGAGTTGGCTGAGCACTCATTGTTCGTCAGACCGGATATGAAACCGTGAAGCAACCTATGCGACGTCTCTCGGATGAGAGGAGAAAGGTGATAGGCGATGAACTGGCCAGATTACTTGCATCTGGTTTCATCATGGAAGTGCTGCACCCGGACTGGTTGTCTAACCCGGTCCTGGTGGAAAAGAAAAAGGATGACCCGAACGTGGCCAGGTTGTGGCGCATGTGTATTGATTTCACAAACTTGAACAAGGCATGTCCTAAGGATCCATTCCCGCTGCCTCGGATTGATCAAGTGATCGATTCCACAGCCGGGTGTGAGCTGTTATCCTTTGTAGATGCATATTCTGGTTTTCACCAGATACCGCTGAACCCTGCTGATCAAATGAAAACTGCTTTTATTACCCCGTACGGGGCTTATTGCTATCGTGTCATGACATTTGGTTTGAGAAATGCTGGTGCTACTTACCAAAGATGTATGCAAAAATGCTTGCATGATCAAATAGGCAAAAATGTGCAGGTATATGTCGATGATCGTCATCAAAACTAAGGAGAAATCCACTCTGATTGATGATCTCAGAGAAACATTCGCGAATCTAAGGAGATTCCGGATGAAACTTAACCCGGACAAATGTACATTTGGTGTGCCGGCAGGCAAGTTACTCGGTTTCCTCGTGTGCCGAGGTATCGAGGCAAATCCGACAAAGATCCGTGCTATTGAGAGCATGAGTTGCCGAATTCTCAAGGATGTGCAAGTTCACTGGTTGCTTGGCATCCTTAAGTCGGTTTGTTAGTAGGTTGGGAGAAAAGGCATTGCCTTTATACCAACTAATGAAGAAAAGACAAATTTGTGTGGACCCCGCAAGCGGATGCGGCGTTCACTGAACTAAAAAAGATGTTGGCAACTGCGCCGATATTGGCCTCACCATTACCCAAAGAGCCGATGTTGCTCTACATTGCAGCCACAAACCGAGTTGTGAGTGCCGTAGTGGTAGTGGAGCGAGAAGAAGATGGCAAAACCGTGCAGAGGCCGGTATATTATCTGAGCGAGGTGATCTCGTTGTCCAAGCAAAATTATCCTCACTACCAGAAAATGACATATGGGTCTATATGGCGGCCAAGAAATTGAAACATTACTTTCAAGAGCATCCAATCACAGTGGTGTGTGCGGCTCCTATCTCGGAAATCATTGGTAACAAAGATGCAAGCGGCCGAGTAGCCAAATGGGCCATTGAGCTGGCTCCTTATACGCCACATTATGAAAGAAGAGATGCCATCAAATCTCAGGCACTGCCTGATTTCTTCGTGGATTGGGCCGAGATGCAATATGAGCCACCATTGCCTGACTCCAATTACTGGAGAATGCACTTTGACGGCTCCAAGACAAAATTGGTTTAGGTGCGGGGTAGTCCTTACCTCGCCAAAGCAGGATCAACTGAGATATGTGTTGCAGATTCATTTTGCGGCATCTAACAATGTGGCCGAGTATGAGGCACTTGTTCATGGGCTCAACGTGGCCAAGGAAATTGGTATTCGCCGGATAGAATGCTTCGGAGACTCGGATCTGGTGGTGCAGCAAGCCTCGGGAAATTGGGATGCTTTAGACGCCAACATGGCGTTATATCGGTTTCATGTCCAGAAGATCTCGGGGTTCTTTGAAGGTTGCGAGTTCAAGCATGTACCTCGGCAGAAAATGAAGCCGCCGATGTACTGTCCAAGCTAGGTTCATCTCGGGATCCAATCCCACCCGGCATATCCTTGGAGCATCTGAGGAAGCCATCAATCAAACCGTCGCCCGAGTCCGAGTCAATCTTTATCCCGGCGAAACCGGAATCTGATGCTGTTCCCATGGACGTCGATGTCGGGTGCATTTGGGAGAACCCGGGGACTGCTTGGCAGAACCCGGGGACTGACCAATTGATGTCAGAGAGGCAATGTCGGTTGAACCAATGGAGGTGGATGAACCGATCTTTCCTGTACGTCCTGTGCCAGGATGGGCACACCTATAATGTATATGATAGATGGGAGTAGCCAGAATGAAGCCGAGGCCAGGCGAGTGCAAAGAAGATCCAAAGCATACACCATCATCAACAGAGAGTTGTAGAGAAGCGCAACCACCAGTGTACAACGTTGTGTTGAACCGGAGGAAGGGCAAGAGATGCTCCTGGAAATTCATCAAGGAGAATGTGGTCATCATGCTTGCTCAAGAGCCTTGGTTGCTAAGGCATTCCGACATGGGTTTTACTGGCCCACTGCTTTGCAACAGGCAGAAGATATCGTCAGGAAGTGCGAGGGATGTCAGAGATTTGCTCACAAGATCCACATGCCAGCTTCAGCACTCAAGACAATTCCCATCACTTGGCCTTTTGCTGTTTGGTGTCTGGATATGGTGGGGGAATTCAAACCGGCCCGAGGCAACATGACTCATATGCTGGTGATGGTGGACAAGTTCACCAAGTGGATCGAGGTGAAGCCAATCAGGAATGTGACGGCCACACGGCTGTATCTTTCTTGAAAGACATCATTTTGAGATATGGTTACCCACACAGCATTATCTCGGATAATGGCACAAACTTTGCTGAAGAGCCTTTGCTCGGTTCTGTGCTGAAAAGAGAATCCGACTTGACCTAGCATCGGTCGCGCATCCGGAGGCCAATGGGCAAGTGGAAAGAGCAAATGCATTGGTGTTATCCGGCATCAAAGCCCGGTTGATTGAACCACTGCTGCGATCTCCGGGTTGTTGGATAGATGAGATACCGGCAGTACTGTGGGGTCTCAGGACCACACCGAATCGATCAACGGGCTATACGCCATTTTTTCTGGTCTATGGAGCAGAAGCGGTCCTGCCGACCGACATACAGTATGACTCGCCAAGAGTTACACTGTACACAAACCGAGGCAAAAGAAGCTCGGAAAATGATGTCGATCTGCTCGAAGAAGCACGAGAACTGGCCTTATCTCGGTCAGCAATATATCAGCAAAATCTCCGACGCTATCATAGCCGGAAGATAAATCCTCGTGTATTCCGAGAAGGAGATTTGGTGCTTAGGCTAGTGCAGCGCAAAGCCGGCATGCACAAGTTATCACCTCCATGGGAGGGACCGTTCATTGTGAGCAAGGCTCTGCACAATGATGCATACTATCTTATAGATGCACAGAACCAAGGAAGAACAGGATGGACAAATCCGGAGAGGAAACCAAACGACCCTGGAATGTGGCTCTACTCCGTCCCTTTTACTCTTAAGGGCGCAATGTATGTATCTCGGTTTCCTTTGAATGAAATGTTGGCACTCCGAAAAGAACTCGGGGACTGCCTTGTCTATATGCATGTGTTTTATCTCTGTTTTATCTGTTGTTTCTATGTCGAATGGTTTTAAACCTGTCTCAAAGTTCAAGTAGTGTATGCTATCTTGTTGTGATCTTGTGACTCGACTGACGAACGCCAAAATGGCAGTCAAGAGCAGAGGTTATGGAATATAGTAAACATGAAAACAACTCGGGGACTCGGTCCAAAAATGATTCGGTATATGTTGTTTACTAACCCTGTATTTTATTCCTTATCTTTGTGTCGGATGACTCTAAACCTTATCTCAAAATTTATGAGTATGTATGCTATAATTTGATCTTGTGACTCGACTGTCGAACGCCAAAATGGTAGACAAGAGCAAAGATTACTAAGTATAGTAAACAAGAAAGAACTCGGGGACTTGGTGCAAAGTGATCCGGCATTAAGCCAGTCTCGTTGAAGCTAGCAATTAAAGTAGCACTGATAAAAACTTAAGAGTATATACATCTGCACCGGCATCCCGGGGATTTAAAGTTCAACTTGTGATAAGTTCAAACAGCTGGTGGAGGAGCTCGGGTCAGTAGGAGCAGTGCGAGTCGCAGGAGCAATCTCGGTCGCCGAGGTGGTTGCCGGGTTGCCGGTGATGTCGGATGCTGCTTCCGAAGATATGTCGGCTGCTGCTGCTCGGCAGTGTCGGCTGCTGCGTCAGTGGCAGTATTGGGAGTTTCAGCCTCGATCTCCTCGTCAACTTCCTCTTCCTCGTCATCATCCTCTTCCTCTTCGACGTCATCTTCTTCGTCGTCGGAGTAGACTGGACCAGGAATGAGAGATTGGGTTTGAGCGTAGCTGGCCATGAAGGAGGCTGCTTCCTTGCGGCTCTGGATCAGTGTTGGATCCGACGTCCATTTCGAGTCGGAACGCAGGGATTTCAGTGCATTAAGGTCGATTGCCTCGTACCAAGAAAGCACAAAAGTCAGAGCTTGATCTGCACCGGCACGAGCTGAGGAAGATCTCCACTCTCGGAGCCTTGTCTCGGCGGCCAGCAGGCACTTGGATAACTCGGCTGGTAGCTGGAGTCGCAGACTCTGGCCATAGAATCCGATAAACCCGGATACCAGCTTCAAGGAGCTCAGTACCAATGCACCTCAGAGGAGATATGCGAGCATCCAGAGCCGTCAGATGATCTTCAATGTCCCATTCCTCCGAGATCGGGCCAGATTCTGCTCTTTTTTCTCGTGCCTTGATGGTAATGTTTGCTGCAGCGGCCTTGGAGTGGGAGAAGTGTTCTGAAGAAAGAAAAGCTACTACCGAGTTAAGTCATATACCGGCATATATCTAATGTCGGTAGAAGCAAAGGAAATGAAAGAAAGGATAAAGGAAACTTACTGTCCATCTCGCTGTTGATCCGGGTGAGCTGGCCAACCAGCTGTGCATTTAGCCTTGAGGGCATCCAGTTCTTGTTGAGCCGAGGTGGCGCGGACCTCGGTCTGGTCGAGGAGCTCCTTATGCTTCAAAGCATTTTCTTCCCGCTGCTTCAGAGCTTCTCCATCTCGACTTCTGATTCTGACCCGTTCAAGCTCCTTCTGGAGCCGAGACACTTAGTTCTTTCTTTCTGGAGCGC